>KN716368.1:0-32801 GCA_000816705.1 Dictyocaulus viviparus
GAAACGTTAGCCTGTTTCTGTGTTGTAATGTCTTTTCAATAAAACACTGTTTACCAACCTCGAGTATTGCTAAACAAAGTTACAATCAAGATATTCAATTTACAAATGCCGAGGTTAAAGGATAGCCGATCCTGGAACCTGGAACAATTACCAGACGTCGAAGAGGACCTCCAAACATACTCTGATACAGCAGAGGACACTCTATTAAAAGCAATAAAGTATACTTCATTACTCCACGCTGGCATCAACACTTTGAAAGCACATGCAGAGCGATCGAACACTTACAAGATTTCTCAGTTGAAAAGAGGAACAGGAGCACCCTTTAACAACGTGATCGTAAAGAACCTCGAGCTACCGTCGATACCCATCCCCACATTCAGTGGCGAAATATGGGAATGGAAAGCATTCTGGGGAGCTGATCATTACGTCCATTCAAAGAACATGGATGATCGCACAACGACTTCTTGCAATGTAACGTTAGTCATCAAAACGCAGACTCTAAGCGATAAGACTTCCCTAGAGGAGCAGCTACCGAAAAGCACTGCGCTTATGGCTGCCAGTACACATCAATTTGATCGCAAATTATCGGGAAAGCAACACACCAACGATGCAGTGCCGTCAGTCACCGACAGTATCTCCAACGCAAAACAAAAAGCAAGAAAAGCACAATGAAAAGACGCGCCCGTCGTGGCGGGAGGGGCTGCGCAAGCGTCTAGCTAGACCTATGAAGGATTTTCGCTATAACGATACGCATAGAAGTATAAGAAATGTTAAAATAAGAAAAGTACTAAAAAAGGAAACGATAAACAAGGCATTTAAAGGCGGAAAAGCACAGAAACCAAACAACTATCGGAAACAAAAATGGCTAGTAATTGGAAAAGCAACCATGCCATTCGAACGTCACAAAATATAAAAAAGAATGTAAGGTAACATTATTCAACAAACCTACTCAACATGGGCGGGGAGTGTAGAGAATACTCTGTCGAGTAATCTCTACCTTATCACCCCAAATACATGCAAAACAAAAACATATTACTTATTATATTAATTTGTAGTTTCTGAGTCATCGTATTGAAAGATAGAAATGGTGAAGGTAAGTGAAAGTGCAAATGTCCGGATTCATAAAAAGTCATAATTTCGATGTAATTCTGGAAATGAACTTAGCTGACGAACAGAAAAAGGACATTATTTCCTCATACCGAAGTCTCCGCCTCTTCCCTACATAAGCAGTTACGGTAAACATCTCCTCCACACTCTCACTCATGGCTTAACACAATCTTCTTCCACCTTCGCCATTAAACTGGTTGTCCTTATATCATTATACTAAAAATCTTGTACAATTGTTAGTGTCAATTCCATTGTGTTAATTCTTGATTTATGGCTGTTGTAATCGTGATGTGATATTTTTGTGTTTTGTTTAAATAAATGTTCAATAACTCAAGTATGAGGTTCCATTACACCAGTTCGAGGCGAGCACTACAAAAAAGATCCGCGTGGCAAACTACTTACGGCGAGCGTTACGATATTCACTGCTAATGACACCAATACAATTTCGGCGCATCGTCCACTACACTACAACTTGGTGCATTGGCCAAACGTCCACTAAACTACCATCGGTATTCTTCATGTTGCTATTTCCTGAAAAGCTTATTAATTTCAATTTTGTTGGAATTTGAAGTCCTTTTTGTGGCTGAAAAATTCTATGTCGTCCAGCTACACTCTTTACTCTACCTTTCTTTCTTGACTTTAGGCGTATCATTGGTAAATGATTTACAGTACACTTTGCAAACTCACTTCTATCTAAGCAAGTTACTATTATTGATTTTGTTCAATAATCCATCATAGTCTTAATGTGATTTATCTCCTTATTGTGACTCGTATGTGTTAATAGTTACTGGACTGTGATGTAGAACAGTTTTCGAGCCTTATCCACCATTTCATTCTCTCTTTTCACTCAGCATGATCTTCCAAGCTGTGAGGTAACTTATTTCCACATGGAGGCCAGCTAAAGGTATATCAAGATTTACCATTTCCCTAATAAGAAACAAGTCCGAAAGGTTGTAATATCTTTCCTATCCATGAAGCCCTTGAATGCCTGTGATGAGGGCATATGAGCAGACCAGAGTGGCTGTCTCAGTAGCCAAGTGATTATTAAGGTAAAGGAGTAATAATTTTGAGATAGAAAGTTGCTGAGGTCATTATAATATGTGATAACAAACCATTTTAGAGAGCAGATGTTTTTAAGCAGTATGTATATGCTAATACTTTACTAGTTATGATAAGCACAAAAAGAGATGTGAAGCTTCAAAAACTAACGTATTTCAGACATAGGTTGCCATTATATATCGACTATTCTTCTCAAATACATAATTGGCAGTTTTTTCCTATTGGATTAGATTTTCTGAAGTATAGTTATTCATATTACGTATGTAGAGTGTAGGGTAACTCACTCATTTAGATGATTCATTGCTGCAACTCATTTGATGGTAGCATACTCTCATTTTAATACGGGATTTATTACATAAAAAATTTTTCTGTTAAATGCTATATAATTATGGATCATTATGGATTCTTAAAGAATTTATGACTCCTTATTGGAATGCTGTGACGTTGCGTTATTTTCTTATTATTGGACAAAATTCTTTCGTATGCTATTCATCAAATGCAGTACATTTAAAGCACAAGAATTTAATTGAAAAACGCTCGAATACACAGGTTTTAGCAAATTTTACTAAGGAACTTCTTAAAAAATTTGACTCACGAGTAATTGAGGTAATCTTTTCATTAATCATTAACAATTGAGTGAGTTTCGTTAGTCACTTAACGTGTTCTGTCTTTACAAGTGTTACAAACTATGAATTAAATGATATATACATTTATACTAGAGATTTTCATCTAGTCTCAGATTACGTTTCTTAATTATGTAGTTAAAATGCCATTTTCTCGTGGTTACAATTGTGAGTTGTAAATAACAGAAATATTTTGTAACATAAAGTGATGAAAAACTTTGTGATAGAATTTCCAAGCATGATAAATCTTAAAACTTCCCTCATCGAGTACGAAATATACGTATATGAGCTCATCTACAGTGTTTATTTAATCTAGCAAGAAAAAGCTAATGCTTAGACTTCATACTCTTGAATTTCTAACACCATTTTCGATATTCTTACATTTTATATCAAGAGGCGTCTAGCATCTCATACATACTGTACCTCAAAAAAATTCATTTGATTTGACTCACCTAGCTATAATGATTGATATCATTCAAAATGTTATGTTGCATGCAACTTCATTGCAACAGGACTCAAGAAAAAAAACGTGTTTATTTTTTTATCATGCGATACAATAAAGTTAATTTTGGCTCTGATATATATCTGTTAGATGAGTCAAGCATTCGGTCTCGTCTTGACTTGAGGCAACCGATCTTAACAAAGCAGTGAGTGACACTCATCTTTTTAAATTATTTTGGCACTTTTGCACTGACTACGAAGCAATGGAAAGCTTGATTTGCATTGTTTAAACGTGATCCGTCTACTCATTTGTGTATTATTGTGGCATTTTCTATCACGACGCCATGCGCTCGTTACTAAAACAATTATTCAAATTCTTCTTTCTGTGAATTTTGTGATGTAAGAGAATTTTCTGGTTTGCTCTTTGCTCTTAATGAATTTCTAGTGCTTATTTTGGTAATTTTAGTTTTCCATCAATATCTTTTTTTGTTCGATCCATAGAAAATGAATCATAATTTTTTTTCTCAGCCATTTGAATCACTAACGCTGCCATCCTGAAAAAACAGTCTTTTTTTGGCTCACGAAGAAATCTTGGCTTGTCTGATCAATAAAGAAATAATTTATATAGCTGTACGGAATGTTAGTGTATCCAACATAGGTACATCTCAGAAATCGCTCAATATGTCACATTTTCAGCTTTTCAAAAATTCTAATTAAAGCAGGATCCACTAGATTGTAGCTGAGCGCTTCATCACATGCAATTTTTTTTGGTATGGTTTAATACTCTGCCACAATACTCAATTATCCTCACAACTGGTCTCCCACATAGTGTTGTCTACTTCTGCTTGGCGCTATCATGCAACAATGCGTAACAATTCAACCGATCACAACACTATACAATCAACATTCAGCCAGTTTTACATGATTTTTTTCTCTTTTCTATACACTTTCGAAATTTTACGTTGCCATTATGCACAACGATGAAAATTCACCAGAGCCTCGAGAACGATTCTGCCAAATTTCTGACCAGATTCTTTCTAGAGTGTTCCAGAAGAAGCTCTGTTCATATTTTAGAGTTCGATTATTAAAATCTTTAGATGACCAAGAGAACAATCTCTCTCAATCATTTTGTATAAATACTGTACATTTCGTCAATTCGAATCATAATATTTCTTATCGTATTCGAGGTCATAAACATGAGGCTCCGAATAATTCGCTTCAAATTCTACAAAAATACTTAGCAAAGCATAATGAAACATAGAACTACTTGAACAATCATCAGTAATGAAGTGTTCGATTTAGTGCTTAGAAAAAGCTGGCGCAGTTTATTCATTTTCATGAACTAAATTGGTGTTTTTTTTCAATTCCAATTATCGTTTTTTTCAATGAAGATTCCAGGAATAATGCATTTGAATCAAAATATTTTCGTACCTATTTTCATCGCGACTTTACCGTACGGTATCAAACACTGTTACAGTATATTTTGATCTGTTAACATATTTAGCCTATTAATTTTTGATTCTTATGATGATTAGTAAAATCGTACTTAATAACCAACATTACAGATGAAAAAAATTAATAATAACTTGAAAATTAGTCCATCGATTCTCAACAAATATCGTCAAGATGAAGATAGGATTTTATCAGAAAATAACTTGTCGTTATCACTACCAATTCCAGTCAAATGACCGCAGCTTAGGGCGATTCCCGTGCAAATCTATAGCGGCCGGAATGGTAGAAGAATTGGGTTATCATAGGAACAAGTGCGTTTCTTTTCCTACACGACACAACGGCCCTTCTTGCCGTCTTAAAAATGAGAATATATTTTATTTAAATATTTCGACTACGTGAATTTACTCAACAATCAAAATTTTCGAGATATTTTTCAGATTGGAATACAATAATTTCAATTGTGTGTCATTCTTATGAAGAAATTCACAAACAAATTTCTCTCAGATAGCAGGTTTCCTAAGCGATACGGCCATGAAAATGTATACAAACTGAAAATGAAGTTGATCATGATGAGAAAAAAGTATCAAAGAAATAAAAAGATGGTAAAGAAATAAAATATGCTAAAAAATTTCTCCTCGAAGCAGTGGTGAGTTGGCATAGTGATACGTAGACTCGAATAAAGTTCGCGGTGGCCACCCAGGCCTACAGAGCTCGCCATCTCATCGGGATAATCACCATAATCAACAAGAATTAATTAATTCATGTTGTAATAAATGCTGCAATAAGTGATAATAATAATGAAGCTCTTGATAATAGTAATAATACAGAAGTGGGCAATTTTCTTTTGTGCTCAACTGCAGAATGTCTTCATAGATGAGATTTTCTAATCCTATTACCATTTTATTTCCATTTTGATGAAATTTTCCTGTTCATTTTATAGATAATACAATACTGTTCAGTTCGCTAAGCTTTTTATGTTTTACTTTATCGATGAATCACTTCCGGTTTATCCTTGATTATAACTTTACTGTTGAAATAAGACCTCAGTTATAGAATGAAAACTTAATTAGTCGCTAATTATTCTCATGAAAAAAAAAGAAGCGCGTTTAAACGACTAGACTATCACGCAAAATTAGAACAAATTGGCAAAACGGGAATGAAGACTTTCCAAACTACTTGATTTTCTTCTTTGAGAAAAAACAGCCTGTTTCATTTTTCAGTACTTTTGCAAAAACTCAAGGGGAATTAATGTCAATGAAAGCTGCAGACAACAAACATTCGAATTATGTTTCTTTTTAAAATTTTTAATATTTTCTGGAACAGTAGAATAAATGTGTTAACCAATAATATCGAAGCTCCATGGTAGCAAATCAAGATGAAACTAAAAAGCTGTAACTCAGAAGACGAAGTAGAATCTGTAAAATACGAGTTGATTTCATCCGTTGGTAGGTTTCATCAAACAACTGTTTGTATAGACGGTGAGATATAAGCTCTGGAACGGCTCCATAGAGCAAGCCACTTGAGCATTTCGTGCCGATCGAAACGATTCTACTGAAGAGCACAGTGAAATCGTCGAGCAACATAAGACCTGTAATGCTATCCGAATCTTTTAAGCGTGAAACTTTGTGAACAGAAAACAACACTTCCGCTCACCTTATACGATTCAAAAAATATTAAAATGTCCCCTCACCATTAAATGAATGCGAAAATGTGGTTTTTAGGAGAGAAGGTAATCTGGCGATCAAATTGATATTAGTTAGACAAAGGTAGCCGCTACTAATGAATACCAATAATACTACATTTCTAAAATCTTCTCGGAGTACAAAGTTATTGTACTACGTAGAAGATGCATATACATCATCTGATAAGTGTATTACTTTGAAGTTACATCGCATAGATTCTCTTCAACTATATGATCAAAATGAATCCAATTAAATTAAAATCTGTTCCATATTATTAGAAATCTCAAACAGATCTTCATAGTACCAAATTTTTTTACTGGTTTTTTTTTCTCTACGTCAAATAAAAAGCTCCGAAAATGAGAAATTTTTCTCTAAAACATAAACAAGGTATCGTGACTTTCTTATAACGACTAAATCCTTTGAACGAAATAAGACGTTAGGTGATTATGTAGGTCATTAAGTATAAAGTATGTAAGCACAATTGAAGCAATGATGAGTTGCATACAGATTTTGAGGTACAAAAGAAAACGATGTTTTGTTCCCTTTAATAATATCCTTGTAGCATTGAAGCGGGTAATTTTCAGTTGTGTATAATCATATTCAGTATGTAGAATCATTCAATAAAACCGGTTCATTGGTATGCGCATCGCCTGTTTATGTAGTGCTGTAAACTATATGAAATTATTCAACAAATCATCAAAAACATCAACTTACATCGATAATAGCAAATCGTTTAAATATACTGTAATTGTAAGTCGTTTCAAGAAATCAAGCTTTTTCATTCAGTGCCATTTTTATATACATACATCATGGATGTGCGTTTTACAATCGTATGAAATCATAATAATTAATTGATTAACGATCAGTTTTTTTAGGAAAAAAAGTTTCTCATTACTACAAAGATGTGATTAGACGAAGTACATATATCTGACACGTTTAAATTATAGATCTATTTCTACTATTTGAAATGGAGAGGATAAGTTAACCGTATTTTGAACCCTTTAAAGCTTACAAGTACTCCATGAATTACCTAATAGTGGATATCTATCACTGACATATTAGACAAGATATCCAGTGGTGCTGACCAATTCATCTGGTATGTACTGTGAATTATCCTCATTAAGATGTCGTTGAGGCAAGGCTCCTCTAAACATTTTTTTCAATTAAATAATCTATAACATGTCAGTGCTCAATGACCTCCAATATTATTCTGCTACCAGTTCATCGTTAGTTCATCCATGTTTGATTTAGTACCAGAGTCGAGCTTGATTATCACTGCGGCGCCTTCTGTCATTGCTCCACGATCTCACAGCCATTCAAACAGAATGCATACCAGTAACCTTAGTAGTTATAGTTATTTTATAAATCAATCATTCCGGTAATTTCAGCCATATAATTCTTTGCTGATTACAATAATTTTGGAATGAAATTAGTTCACTTTGTTTATATATATAGCCTTTCAGCCTTTTTTTATTCTACAGCAACTATCAATTCCTTTCCATCGTACTTGTATTCATGAAACGTCGAACCTTCGTCTTACCTATGACGGTCGTAATCATGATTGCTTGTTTTTGAATAAAAATAACACAAAGAAAAAAAACCGGTTCTTGATACTTCATCTCCTTGCTTCATTAATATTCTGATGCTTCTTTGTCATGTTTAATGGATTTTTGAGCTTGCAATATCAATGTGATGTGTACTACAATTATACCTTCTATAAGGTGTTTCAAACGACCGCATATTTTATTCGATTAATAATGAGTTTACAACTTCAGCTTCTCGAGGAATTGAACTGACGGAGAGTTTGTTTTCACGGAAATCGTACTCCTTTCAAAGCAGAATTAAATAAACCAGCATTGTATTGGTCTTCAACGTAGCTGTTGCAAAGGCATTCACTCATTCAAAATCGTAACAATTCAAAATGCCAAGTGAGCATGGCGAGCAGGTTTTAGAAGTTACAAAGACGGTTACGGTAATGAAGAAAGTGAACTGGATACCTGATGAACATTCAGGTCTTCGTGAAGTCACTGTAACAAATATCCCTTCCGATTCCAGTCATCTTATGTCTATAAAGATCGATCAAGTGTACGAAACTAAAGACGTGCACCAAAATGAGGGTGAAGTCCAACTGCCAGAGAAAAACGTTGGAAGCAGAGCTCGGGATTTGATTACAAGCTGTACTGCAGCAAGAACGACGCGTACACATCCAAGTCACTCAACTCAGAAAGAACAAGTGGACAAATCGACTGTGTTCAGTACAGATGCGAAGTTTGGCAATCGACAGGACAGTGTTATTGATTTACATTTCATGCAACCTGTTATATCAAATGCAATGCATAATTCGACACGACAAGTCCAGCGTGTCACCACAGCCCTGTTCCACACTCCGTCCCAAGAGTGTTCGTTCATGGACAGTTCATTAGAAAGCGTCGCCAGAGATAAAGCTGATATGCAATGCCAATGTCCTATTGATGGGCGGAGTGATAAAGCCAACAAATCTGACGTCAGTAATTTTTATGATTGAATAAATTTTGTTCCTTATCTTACGTAAATCTATCGATACTTCGATTTTGACACATTTTGCATAGGAACAAAAATCTAATGGTACGTATGTTGTCTCGGGTTCGATAGCTATTATGGGTATATATATATTATATATGTTTATATACTATTATATATGGTTTATATGGTTTATTCCAAACTCGAATAGTTACTCAAACATGGATAAAGAAACCTTAATTATATATGGAAAACGAATACAATAAACTATGAGAAGGATGTAATGCTGGTTGTATGGACGATAAGACGAATCGCCGAATAACAGTAGATAATCTATGTGTGAAGGGATAGTAATGTCAAGAGATCTCTGGTGATAGGAACTAAAGAGAGTTTGAGATGTGAGAAGAATAGAAAGGCTGGACTACTCTTATTTCCTTATCCAATCAGGGTGGTATGAATGATGAGTATACGGGTTGTTATTACTATGTCACTAGAGCGGTGGTTTGTTGGAGAATGGAGAGGAAAGTAGCATGTATTTGCTGCAGTTGGGGAGACTCTTAAGGAATTCAATTTATGAGTGGAAATATGTGAGGCACTCTGTAAGTTTGGTTGGATCATAATAAGTCGTGGCTTATTTAGCTAAACCAGTAAAAAAAACAGAAAAATTGAAACATATTGTCCTAGTTCACCAATAGCTTCTTGTAGTTGTTGTAAACTCAAGTAAAAACAACTGATGTGCATTAAATATTCATTTATTAAAAATGATTGTCAGTATTTGACAGCATTTGAAGGAAAGAACAGTTATGCAATGGAAATTATTTAGAAACAAGACATACTAGTCAAGATGGATATAATAAACTAGAGGAGAATTGAAGAAATAGAAATAGAACAAAATTGAATATACACGACAATCGATATTTGAGGTAACAAAACAGTAATTCCATGTTGAATGTAGTTAAATATGTTCCAAGCAATCAGCTTTGATAGATTATAATAAATTTCGTGTTCAATGTACCATAAAACTGAGGTAATTAAAAAAGTAGGGACTTTAGGAGATCCATTTTACTGGTATGCACTTCGTGTGATTACGATTCTAGTCTCACCCGAGATATCAAGTTTAGTGATGTACCTAAATTTAAAAAATTTATTGAAAAACTTTTCAAAAAAGTTCAACTACGATATTTGTTGATTTCAGCCTATTACCTACCGTATCCTTAACGATAGTGACTTGGCTGTGTACAAGCGTATTTACCAATCGAAACAACTATTATCTGCTTACGATCATACACTTAGCATACTTTCAAGCAGGTTATCCATTATTTTTTTCCTCGCTTTATCCTTTTGTGTTATTTGAACGTTTATTCAATGAGTATTTTTCTTAATCAACAACCTTATTATCATATCATAACAGCTTCAAACAGTTTTAGATTCACCTTGTTTTGTTGGTTATTTAACTTAACTATAAAAATATTCATTCAATTGAATACTTCAATGGTCCATTCTCACGCATTGTGGTGGTCCCAGCGATTCCTCCGTTCATTTGTTTCTTGCGCTACCGTTCTATGGTGGTGGTCTTCTACCTACACAATGGACACCGGCATGACCCACTGCTATCGATTACTATTATTATAATAATAACTATTACTACGAAAATTTTAACTAGTCTTGATTCAACATTTTTGAGGTTAACATTTTGAGTTCTATGTTTACAGCTTAAGAATTTCAAAGAATCACTGTACGAATTTTAATAGAACAAATATTACAAAAATGCAAAACAACTCGTTTTTATTGTAATGTAAATGATTTGTTTGCTTATAATTTTTTGCTAATGTTTAAGCTCGCATGTTTTCCGCTGAATGAGTTAGTCAATTTCCTTTCGATCCATTTTGGTCGATTTCAATCGTTTTTGTTTTTTTCTATGTCAAACACTGAAACAGTTCATTGTCTTCCTTTGCCACACCCTACACTTATAGTTTCCACAGCTGAGCATTGTGTAGAAATCGTCATTTCCAGCGTAATTTATAAGGCTATCGTTTTTCCAAGTATTCAGATAACTAGGACAATGTTTTTAAATATACGATATCCATACGCATACAGTTTTTTAATATGCTTTTACAAAAAAAAATCATAAGCATTTGTCAGTTTATGTTTCGGTTTTCACTTTTTCAGGGTCATATCGATCCGTATCGTCATTTAAAAACAAACTCAAGAATCGATCATTAACATCCCGTTCCTTTTCATCTATCTTACAATTATCACATTTATAAATTTCTCGATAACACAAACATTATGGGAAGAATTCAATTGTCTATTTGAAACATCCGTTACCCCTCATTTGTATATCGACCGTTTTTGTTGAGTGCCTAATCTGATTGCTTCAATTGCGAAAAGAAACCGTCTTTGGTATTGAATTCATTGATATTACCTACAAATATTAGTCCAGCTTCTGTTTTTATTTTTTTCGCTTACAAAATTCATCTATTTTAGACATTATGGAAAATATATTTTCAATTTTTCAGTCCATGAGAGCATAGTTTATTGAGTTTTCATCGGTATTAGCAAATTTTTCAGTCATTGATGTTCATCAACCATAAAGAAACGTTGCGCCACACTTTGTGATAATTTCTAAGAATGTTTGATTAGATTTCGTTTTTTCATATTGATACCGAGCCAGTAATCTCACCACAATAGTATTACACATTTCCCGTATTTTTCTGCTACCAAGTCACCAATTTTGAAACGATAGAAGCTTCGTCAACCCGGTAATTACATGCGACCTGTGGTCGATACCATTCAACTTCCTGCTCTTAGTGCTCTCGCCTTTGACCTGTGCATCAACATCTTAATATTGATGCAAACACCAACTTTCTTATTTACCAATAGAATTGAATACAAATAGAATTGAAGATGCACTATTTTATCACGATACCTTGATTTTTTCGATTGATTTTCCTGAAAACATGCATATGTACCATTCCTCCAATTTCCACCTTTGAATTTTTAATCATGGAACTTTTCATGCAACAGTCTCAGAACTTGATCATCATGGTATCTCTGCTTGTGTACTTACTAATTTCTAATAAGATTCAGTCATAACATTTATTATCTCTACTATCCGATAACGTCAACATCAAAATTTCGTTTTCTTACTTGATGGGCAGAATAATATTCACAATAGTTTTTTATAATAAGGAAACTACCTGTTTAATAAAAAAGCACAGTTCATAGGTGATTGCAAATAACTGAATCTGTGAAGTATTATTGGAAATAAGTTTCACGTCAAATTTGTGGCGTTTTCATAGTAATGATATGAATTCATTTACCTTACAATTATCAAATAGATCGTATGGTCTTTATTTTCTCTAAATATGCGCAATACGAAACTAATTTGAATTTTCTAAAAAACATAATTTTCAAGCATACGATTAAAACACACATTTATTAAACTCGTAGAAGTATCCGGAGAGTATAAAAAACCATTCTATCTCTCTTCATTTGATCTTAAAAAGCTTTGAAAAGAGGTTCGTCAGAGCGATACTATTTCGCCAAACCAACTCTTCAGAATGTCATGAGAAAATTAGAATGAGACGATATAGGAGTAAAAATAAACGATCGACAACTTTATCATCTTCACTTCGTCGATCATATTGTATGCATTACGCTAAACATCGAGCAAGTTCGACAACAATTGTGGAAAAATGGGCTCTAGTCAAACCTCAAGAAGAAGATGCTTATAAGAACCGGATATGTTTTTATGTTTCTCAGTACACAAGAAGAACATCTCAGAATGGTCATGTCATATGTATATAGGTCGTAAGATCAATACGATGAACCACATAGCATTTCTTCTGTAGCTTGGCAGAAGAAAATCAGTGTCTTAGGGAACAGTTTACTGAATGCAGTCCAATGCTTTTTAGCATAAATGCAGAAATTCGAAGTTCTGAACTACCTCGGCGATTAATGATCAGAACAGCGTGTAAGTGAACCTATCAGAAATCAAGTGTGCTGTACCCATGATGTACAAATTACGCTAAATTGACACAACATGTGAGGGATTACATCTCACTGTGTATTAAATGTGCAGCAAGAAGATCTCTCACCTAATAGCCAGATCTCTTCATAAAGGGCCTGGATAGAAATCATGATGCTCAGGAAGCATGAAAAAATCTGTTGGACCAGCTTCGCAGGCGACAAGTAGAAATGAAAGTTTCACTGGTGGACGCCCGACATTATAGATATTCTACTGAAATACAGGGATTCATGTGAGAAATGCAATAACACTTTCTACGATTATGTTACACACCGATACCATTAGTGAATATCATACCAAATATAAACAAAACTAAACTTCTTCTACAATTATTGTTGGAAAAAGAAAAAAATGTGTGGCATATAACAAATAATAGTAGACTGGCGTAGTGTAGTATTGACAAAAGCGCCACAGTTATACGTAAGCTCAAATCAGTGTATGCATGCTCGCTGCTGCTTCCAGACCTACCAAGCCCATCATCTCTTCGTGTTTAGTAAATTAACACAGGAAAAGTCAGATCAGATAAGTAGCTTATTGACTTGGTATAGAGGGACCAATTCAAGTCAATATATGGATCATGCTCTCATTCAATCACCTCGACGGTACTGCTGTGAATTCGTATACGTGGATGCATTTGAAAGGGACTGATTAACTCTAAGGCTTATCTTATGTACAGTAGGTCAAATCAGAAGTCCAATCTCTCTATAGTGCTACGGACTGGTATTTTTCCTAATCATGGGGTTGATTAAGCACGAGTCTAGTCACAACACTTAAAGTAGTCAAATATGTCAATGCTGGACGTCCTAATGACAACGGATTGATGTAAGTTTCGTCAGCCTGTACGTGAAGCCACTCCGGCTGCATGTCATTGCTAGACATCCTAATAATGCGTACGCTACCTCTATTTTCTGTAATAGAAACAGAAATCATTGTGTATATGATCAATCAATATTACTGTAATTCTCATTTATATTCATGACTTCCGATGACTTTGTACTTTGGAATGGGATACTGTAAATAAAGGTTGTTTTAAAAAATACAAAATTATTAATAACTTTTCAATATTAATAATGTCATAGATTTATCAATATTCATTAAGAAGTATCTAAGAAGTGGATCAAATGTGATTCAATTAAATGAAATTATAACAGTTAGCTCTTAAGCCTATAGATCAAGTGGCGCTACCGTAAACTGCTGCAACTACTGTTTTTTGAACAAGTAATTTGTTTTTTTTTTTCAAATCTTTGAATCCTCAGTTGTTTTATTTAGATCCTTACCGCTTCAGACTGATAAATCGGAAAGTATAGAGATACCAAAGAGCATGGAATCGATAAAAGATAGTAATCCTGTTAAAGAGAAGCATAAATACATCATCACTTCACTAAGTCAATCAAAAGAGTAAGTGATATCCTGTTTTTTGTACATACAGAAAAATACTAAAAGGAGATTTAAAAATGTCTATCTACTGATTACAATTACATAATAGCACAATTGCTCTTTTTGAACATGAAAAATATTCAACAAATTAAAAATGGAAGGTAAAAGCCGTCATGTGTAGTTTTCCAAATGATAAAAATACTTAACATTATAAGGATTTATAATAGATATAACTTCCATCGTAGGACCACTCTGCCGTCGAATATAAAATGGATATGTGCAGAAGTGAATGGCGGCTCAAAGCCTCGGCTGCAAATGAATAATGAGGCAGGATGTGTCTCTCCTACACTCACCAAC
This sequence comes from Dictyocaulus viviparus, assembly GCA_000816705.1. Classification (NCBI taxonomy): domain Eukaryota; kingdom Metazoa; phylum Nematoda; class Chromadorea; order Rhabditida; family Metastrongylidae; genus Dictyocaulus; species Dictyocaulus viviparus. The sequence continues at coordinate 14,628 of KN716368.1, forward strand.
TTTGATGAGCAAGTTCATACTGTAGGTTGCATTCATTATTTGAAAAAAACGTTTTGAATTTTTATTTCAAATTGCCAGCTATGATACCACGCATGAGTTTCGTAAAACAGCGTCATCAAAGCATTTGAAGTAAAGTAAAGAAATAAGACCGCCTGAGTTTTTGAGTTTTGTGGATAACTTAAAGATATGGGATATTAATATCATATCATTATAACTTGTTATGTTTAATAGATAATAAAGGCTGATAGCTGTCATTTCATTATTTTCATTAGATGATCCGTAAAACAGAATTTAATTCATGAGTGGGGTAGTTTTATTAATTGTGCGGATCAAACCGCCTAGAGATAAAATTTGAAACAATGCCTCAATTAAAAGTATTCACTCCATAGTGATTTATTGATGCTTTATCAATCGAAATGAATTTTAGACTCCATGCACGTCGAATTCAAACCGAAGTGCTCCAACTAAACAAAAATCATGCACTGATGTGAAAATCAATGAACGTTTAGAAAATCCTGGATCAGCTAGAATCTTCGTCACAAACTCGAATGATGCGATTGATAGCAAAAGGTTGTTATCACAGCAGTAAATTCGTGGATTGTTTGATCTTGGCCCTCGATTTATTTTCAATTTTTATTCATTTAAAATGGTTTAAAACCATAACAATTATCCTGATGCTATTTAAAGTGATTTGAAAATAATGGAACTCCAACCGTAAGTAACGTTTTAAACTTTTGTTTCTCTATATAAACCACACTCAACCATAATATGATAATATGAATAAAAAAAATACTCTTCGGCAAAGTGAGACGATATGCTCAATCTTATTTACTGTCATAGTAATTATTTCATATGTGTTAAGAGAAAAAAGGTTTTGAAAAAGGCCTTCACCCACCAAGGTTGGATACTAATTTTACTTTTGAAACTGATGTGGGTAACCGTCTAACCTTTTCTCGATAGGATGTGAATCGAGTCACATATAGATGAAAATCCAATGATGTTTTCAATAATTGTTCTTGGATGTTTATATATATATATATATATGCTCAATATTTAATCGTCCCATTTTTGCTATCAGAAGTCATATGGAGATAGTTGATGATGGTTATGAATTGAGCCAATCACAATCGGTCCCAACGATTCGGGATAACGAGGCAAGTTTGGAAAACTTTGAAGTACATTGCTTATCAACTTTTTGATTCACTGACAATAATTAATTTTATTAGTAACAGATCTTCTTTCTAATCGAATCGCGTCATATACCATGATTTTTTGCTGAAAAAAAAATATGAACCCCGATACAAAAGCTATCATAATAATTTTTTTATTAATCGAAATAAGTATAAGTACTTCAATTTTCTTATTGAATTCAGTCGAAGTTCCTTTATTACTTCTGAGGTATTTTTTAGAAAATTTTTTTGAACGGTGAGCTTTAAACCTCAGTAGAACTCTTTGGTGCATTTTGATAAGAAAAACGAAGGACGAAAAAATCAAAGAGTGAGCGGCAGATTGAGCGATGGTAGCCAATGTTATGGATCCTTCTCATGCAAAGACCTAGTGCTACTAATTTTTTACTAGCTTGTAGCTTTCCATTCCGGAAGGTAGTCTGTGTATTGTTGTACCGAGATTGTATATTGCTGACGATCCAATTTAGATTTTTGACGACTTCTGGTTTGATTCCATCTGATTCAGATACTGTGTGATTTTTCACCAATGAATTAGCATGCCATAATCCAAAAGGAAGGACTTGTCAATGCATTTTCTTAAGGCGACCGGTTTTTGTCGAATCAGTGTTGCTTATTTACCCAGACTGTTTTAGCACTACTTCATGAATCCTGTGTGGATGTATTTCACGATTAACCTGCATTCCGATCAAGATGTGTAGTACTACTGCGCAACTCATTCTAAACATGTGATAACTGATGAAAATACGTTTCGATTTGTCCAAAACGTATTTTCTACGAGTCAAGGATTTTGATAAGAATCTCCAAATAAGCAGTAGTTGTTTTCTTGTCTTCTCACGCATCAAAGCTGATATTCCATTAATTCATCACCGAGTGCTCTCTACATGATCAAAAGCAATTAAAAAGTTCTTACAGAACAACAATCCTGTTGCCACATCTATATCAATGAGCAGTGATTCCACGTTCTCGTCTCCAATTGTTGTCATTAATCAGCATCGGAACGGCTATGAAGATACTGCACGTCGAAGCAAACATCGAAGAAGAATTACTATAACTGACATTGACTGGTTCGCCGCCTTTAATATGAAGGTATCATTTGTAAATGATCGTCTTTAAGTATATCAGTCCCAAATAGTTTACATCACTTCTCAGAAAAACGGATTTTTTTGGAATTACATGATTTGAGACGTAATGTTGAACAATCTACGGCTTTCAATGTGGATCGAAAACTGCTTCTGAGTGGCGCTACTTAACAAATTAATAATAACTTGTCATGAATCAGTAAAACTGCTCTAAAACCCTTCTCTTGCGGGAGTGATTGAATGCAAACCTGGTCTATGCAGCGACTTGAACTGATCACGCTTTACCAAGTCAGTGTTGTTTATCTTACTCAGATTCTTATGGTATCAATGTGGACCGACCCTTGAGGGACAGCCGGCTTGGCAGGCGTAGGGGAGGCTATTGACTTGTCCTACTTGCTCTTACCTATCATAGTGGTACCTCATCACTGTGTCATGCCTCCTTTTTAAGCATCTTTACTTGATAATTTCTGCAAAAGCTTCCTTAATGTAGCATTCATGAGAAGTACAACCATCACATCACTTTTAACGCAGTACCTGTGCTTCTCTTTATGATTTCTGTTGTTGTTCGAAAAATGGATCGTATAATCATAGGCGCTCTTGTTCCAGCGAAGATTTTTGGGTACGCTACAAATTTTCTTTAATCGATTCCTTTAGACCATGTGGTTAACGTTTCATCTTGTTTCATCAAAGCAAGCAGCGAAAGCTTAAAATTGCATAGATTCTGATAACATTTTTTCAGACTAGATCGTTTTCGGCTACTTCCAACCATTTTTTGTTAATATCGATGGAGGTTCATCTATAATAAATTTTTGCACCTGGTAATTGTTTTCGGGTTTTTATGGTTTTCTACAGCATAAATGATCCTCAATCTCCTTTTTGGTAATAAAAATTCGTTCTGAAGTTAACGTCCAAGTAATTTGGTTTCGCACAACATTGAATTGTTTTAGTAAGAGCTTTTTGACTCCGATAGGAACTTTCTTAAGCTGGTAATCATATGAAAAAGGATTTCATTGAGAATATTCGCGTCATATACAACTTGTCTTGTTTTTCTTCTGAACAAGAATTCTTCTCCCACTTGTCTATAAATGGGGTACACGCGAAAAAGTGGCAGCTGTTGGATCCAACATAGAGCTCAATTTATCAATTTTTTACTTAATAGTTGTTAAAATGCATGAGTTTTCATTTGTGAGAACCTCAGAAAGGGCCGTACTATCAGGAGAATCCCATGATCCTTGCGATTTATGCTTATAAATACAATTTCTATTAAGAAACACCCACTTTCACTACTCTGGATTGATTTTTGTTGGTTGTTCCTAATCTAAATTTCAAAATTTTTCAGTAAATTGGTAGCAACGTGTTATTTTCGGCCGTCTTTCATTGCTTTTCAATAATATGAAAGGATGTTATTGATAATATCTATTTGACAGGCTACTCACCACGAGTCATGTTGTGATGCTCAGTAGACATCGTATCTCTTCTGGATTCTGCATAAAATTTTAAATTTCACTATAATCGTAATTTGCCTAGGATATTCTCTTTTATAAATTGGTAATGGAACGATGGTTCTTGGGAAAGCTAGGTGAGAACGGTGCCAACTAATCTCCGAGATACAGATTATTTGCTACATCAGAGGTTAAGGTGAAAAATGACCAAAACTCGGCAGCATTTCGTATGAAATGACTGATGTCTTCACGTTTCCAGCATTACGTAGCGAAAATTTTGCTTCTATAGTGTCTTGTGCTCATTCAGCTCATATTTAGCAGGTTTATTTAGTAGAAGTTCTTTGGCCTAACTATTGAAGCTTTGCAGATTTCTAGAATCATCCTAACCGCCACCTTCCATATATGTCGTTAGCAAAACATGCAGTTGTCTGCTTGTAGATTAGAGAAAGGTCTTACGTCTTGTAGGTAGTTTATCCAAAAATAGTTGATAAAAATTTTCCTTCGACACAGTGAAATCATTGAGAGAGGATTAAAAACAAGTCGCATTATCTGTTGCTATTCTATATCAAATGCAGATGAAGAAGAGAAAATGCGTAACGATATGATTGTGCATTCACAAGTTTTCACAATGCCCTATCACAGATTTATTACCAACTCCAATGCAACTATTAGAAATATTAATCAACAATTTCATTATCGGAAATATCACAAGAGATAAATCAAATGAGATAAAAAATATGGTAGCCTTGGTCAAATCACATGGCTTTCACAAAGGCTTATGTTCAATAAAAGTTGATCAATTCTTAGTAAAGCTACCTCTCCGCAATAGAATTCGTCATTTTGTAAAATTGAATATGTCAGCAAGCTAGAAAAAGTTCTATTTAGCTACAGAGAGCAGATAATAGTCCACTGCAAAGCGATCGCTGCGTATGTTCTGATCAATAAAATTCAACGAAATGTGAAATTCAGTGGTTTACCCGAGTTTTTTGGATAACGTGGAATCGAGCTCATAAGAATATCTTGAAGTTTTGCGCATGGAAAGTAGGATGATTACGATATTAACGCGTTTATTGAATCTGTTCCTATTATTCTCCATGAAACACGAAATAACACATAGGATGCGTGTTATCGCTGTAAGTCGTGCGGCAATTAATGGCGGAAGCTTTTCTAGTTAGTACTTTGACTGTAACTTGTCTATTTTACAAGCATTTTCTAAGGAAAACGCGCATGAGCGTATTCAGGTCGTCGGAACAGGCAACTGCCAAACCACTGCGTAGAAGTGTTTACTAAGAAACGACTTCTTCTGTTCTAGTTCTTTTTCAGAATGATTCTCTATCTTGATATAGGTCTCAGGATATCTCTTTACTCATAATTAAGTTACATATGAAAATGTCGCACTCCTTAGCCTTGTATAAATTATCCTGAACTTGATTCGCTTTATATCAATTCGACACTCAGCACACACCTTTCACGATTCAGGCGATAAAGCGTAATGAAGTGCCGGTCTTCATTTCATTCTTCATTCTTTGCTCTCGATTATATTAATCATCAAATATACCTGACTCAACTGTTAAATTTGGAGTTTAGTTAAAAGGTGCTATTCTGTCATGTAACAAAACAGAATTTCATAAAAAAATTGATAATCTTGTCTATTCAGTTCTTTAGGAACCAACTAGTCGGAGACCTTCACAAAACCGAAATGTAGACGTTTTGAAAGAAGCAGAAATTACAGGCACTCAGAGTCACTCCTTATCTTCATCATTTGAACGGTGCAATATTCTAATCTAAGTGGCTTGAAAAAAAAAAACAGCTGTTGATTTTTTCAGCGAACCTGGACGTAAGCTTTCGCAGGAGTTTACAATCAACATGAACGATATATTCTGTGCAGAAGCTGAAGAAGCTTTTTCAATAAAGTGTTCGTGTAGTGCATGCAACATTGTAAAATTGAGTGAAAGAAAAGAACATGAGCTTCAAGTGTCGAAGAAACCAAAATGCACCACGGAACCACATGCTTCTCGACAAACCACATTACCACGAAATGCAACGCCAACGGTTACTTTTACGCCAGACGAGGTATTCGATCAGAGTGGAAGTGGTACAAAAGTGGAGAAAGAAAACAAAGCTGATGAAGAGAAGAACAGGAATAAAACAAGCTCTAAAGTTGAAACTGCCAATACAAATGGCATAGAAACCAACGCATTACAGATCGTGAATGAGAAAAATGAGGAAAAATTGTTTTCTTTACAAACGAAACTCCTGTCAGATATTAATCTAAACAACGTATTACCAATGCGAAAACATAATGATGAGCAATTCTCAGAAAGTTTAAAAAGTGCGGATGATGATAAGGTAGTGATAAGTTCATCAGATTACGAGCTGATCGCAGACCAGACATTAGGAGAATATCCCAAAAATCATGATATCCAATTAAGTCCATTACAAAAGCGTGCTGAGCACGATCTTCCCAGTTGTCGACATGATGACCACGTCTATAAATTACGGAATTACGAGGAAACGCGAAGAAGTACTGGCAATGACAATTTGCAAGGAGCATACAAATCGCTAACAGTTCACCAGAGAATTCCAAACGTGACCGATAATCATAATCCATCTTGTCGAAATAGTGAAGTAGTTGTTACCTCAGAGATCAGAAATAACGAAAGCACAGCTGAAGCGGAACACACCTTTTTTGACAAAGTCCATGTTTCTTCACTTAGCAATGGAAGCAGTGTTATCTGCAGATGTAGCGCATGTATAACGGCCGCGATCGGCCAGAGAAGAAATGAGGAAAGCAAGGTGAATGTTTAGATTGTTTAGATTTCTGAGACTCAAAATCTGCAAATGCACATTTCTATTTCAGTAGTATAATTCAGTAATAGCGAAAAATTTAATTGCTAGTATATCTAGAAATACGATGCATAATATTTTTGGTTTTCCTTTGTTATGCAACTGTTGACAAACGTTTTTTATATCATTGCAATTCAGAAGACGTTGGTTAGCAAAAAGCCCAATAATGGTTCATTGCATATTAGTGGCACTGCTATTAATGCAGCTAAACATCAACCAATAGGTAAGAACAAATATGGTAATATCCAACTATTAATCATATATCTGTTTTAGGAATGTCTAGAAGATCATTTACTATCCACTTTTTCCCAGTCCATAATTTGGTTGAGGAAAATCTGAGTATTTTCTCAACTTCTAGAAATGAAGCTCTCTTCTAACATTCTAATCTCTTCCCATTATAAAAACTAGTTTTTGTCTCGAAGAGTGCAGTAGACCTCTGGTTTATAAAATGAGTCAGAAAGTTTTCTCATCTAGTCATTTAAACAAAATCCTATAATTAAGTGCTACTCACCATATTATACTGCTGATGAAAGACATCTGAACGATTGTTGAACAAGTGAGAGGTAATAAATTTAATTCAAGACAAAATTAGGAGCAAAAATGAATGCAGTATAGAAAGAATTGGAGTAGGTGAATGAAACGCAAATGAAAACCATTATGTAGATTTCTTGTCTGCAACACTTCCTTTATGTGAGATAACATATTTTTGATAAAAGATAAAGTGATCGATTCACATTATCATATTGCTATAACGGCTGGAATAATCAAACCATAAACCATGCTCGTAGAGAAGATAAGCTTTGGCGCTGATCAATCCCTTGTGGTGGATCTCTTTCAGCTTCTTTAACTCTTAGTTAGCTGTTACTTAGTTTATTTCCATTTTCAAATTATTTTCATACCAATTCTTTGATAATTGTTCAAAGTGCTTTTTTTTATGAAGAGAGCACCATTCTTGTATATAATGATTATTTGCGAATTCTTCTCTTAATCCCTTATTCTGCAATACTCATAAATGACTTAGCCATCTTTCAGTCAGTAGAAAAAATTGTTTCTTTTTTTGGAAACAACAAAGGGGTATATAAAAGTTAAAAAAAGTGCGCCATGGAATGACTCACCGTACGTGCTGTATGCTTCATTCTACTGCATTTCGATTCCCATTTCCATTCCCGCATGATCATTAGGTTTCAGAATTTCATACACTCTCATAATCTTGAAAAGGTCTGCTACATTAACATTTATACATTTCTTTCAAATTTTTGTCTCATATCAACATTGAGCGTTCCTCTCAATTTCTGAATAATCTGATCCAAATAGTGAATAGAACGGGCTGCCTGTTTATAGACAACAGGGAATTGTCACTAAACATTTTGTGAAACGCCATACAAAAAGATCAAATTGATCAAAAATTAGAATTTCAACATGTTTAGAAGAGGTCTCCAGCCATTTGTCAGACCAAGGTCCAAACGCCCCAGCTATAGCCTCGAACTATTACGAAATCCATTTCCCACGCAGACGGCCTTCACTGGTTGGAGATATACTGCGAAAACCTAGTATACTAGAAGAGACACCGTTTAATACAGGTGTGCTAAATTATTGGTATCTCTGTATTGTTGCTTGATGGCGGATTACTACTACTATTTTTACAGTTCATCTTTCTCCAAAAAGCGATGTATCGAAAGCTTACCATCAACGTTTGTTACAACTGAAATTAGAGATCGATAAGGACATTCAGAAATCTAAGGAATCAAATGCACAATCTTCTCCATCTTGTGTGGAATCTGATGGTTTAGACGAGGCGAAATGTTGTACATCTGAGCCAGGAATATCCCATAAAATAATATCAGGTTTTGAGCAGAATTCGACTAGTGGTGAATCAGTGAATAACGCAAGTCCCATGGTGGTCATAGATACAGAAATGAGCAAAGAGAGTAGTCTTAGTAAATACTTATCGCCACAAATTCCTTCATATCGTGATTTAGATGGAACATCTCTTAGCTTAGATAAGCAGTGGTGCCTCACATCAACGCCTAAAATCACCAATTATTATGACACGTTGAATGATTACTCTTCAAATCAGCATGTGAAAAACATCGCCGTGGACCAAGTTGGCCAATCAATTGATGGTACAAATATTAGCATTTTGGAATATTTAGAAAATAAATCAAAGTTTGAAGACGAACGATCATCTGCAGACGCGTTGTGTGATGAAAACTCTCGTGAACAACTGCCTCTTACCAATTTAAATGAAGAGAGGGAGGAACAGAGAAAAAAAATGAGCTCTATCACGAATGCGGATTTTACTTCTAGTATCAACAATCATCGCTTTTTAGAGTCGGTTATTCCGTTTTCTCAAGCATCCTCACATTTGAATCCACCTGCTATTGCAGCACCTAGATTAATTCAAATCAGTGAGTCTGATTCTTGCCTTGATTCTCATTCTGATGCTGAGCCAAACATTGATCACAATGTCATCTACATTTCCAATGCTAGAGTAACGATGAACAACACACACTCATCATCTGACGGTGAGTTTACTGATGACCACATCATGAAACTGGTTTTCCCGGAACCTCTGAGAAAGACTAAATCGGAAAGTAGTGGAATGGAATCTTCCAAACGTTGGGGACAAGAACTTCCAGCTGAAGAATCGACTGATACACCCAACAGTTCGATTCATTTCGAGGTATTTCTTAAAAAAATAACATTTTTGTAAAGGTCTCAATTTTAGAAATCCATAAAATGTAATATAGTAGATATCTTTGATGGAAGGTCTGATGAAAAGGAGATAAACAATCTTTTGTAACCAATGAGTTGCATCTATTGAATATACAATTGGCCTAGTGCTTATTAACGATTTAGCGGCATAATTATGCAGTTCCGAAATAAAATAACTTCAATGAGTTAAATTTCAAAGTAGACGGAGTTCTTGTCGACCAATTTTGCATCGTGATAATTTAATTCTTGAGTCTGAGATCTATTCTTGTTTTTAGACTAACAGCAGATCTGCATCACCAATGGACAACTTGCATATGAAAACTGATAATGAAATATTAGAAGTTGAAGTGATCAGTAACCATTTTCATATAAAAGGCAACTATTCGATTTTAATTAACAAGGTCCGGATTTACATATTACAAAACGTTAATGATTTTTTCACATAAACTTACAGTCACAAAAATATAATACTTTCAGGAAGATGAACCACTAGGAAAGTTACTTGACGATTTGTACTCAAAAGGAAAGAATTCCTTGGACTTCCCATTCATTCCCAAGTTACGTCGACTATTATTCGAATGCATTCAAGAAAAAATTTATTCAACATCCAAAGGTTCTTTTTTACAATTGCCAAATTATGCAGATATAAATCCTTATATGGCGTCTGTTACGGAAGAGTCTGACAAATAAGTAATATCTGTTTCAAAATGACATCTACAACTCTAACATTTCTATTTGATTGATATCCTCAATTTGTTGATAAAATTTCCGCAATTATTTAGTTTTGTAAATATATTGGCAGATTATGTTTATTATTTGCGCATACTCTTGCTGATCAGTTGCTCTTAAAATAAGGATACTACAGACACTGGCATGATCTTTCATTCTTTCTATGAAGATATTCCACGCATTCATCTTCGTGTTGTGGATGATACATTTAAATGGACTAGCCCACACAGTGCTTTGAGAAGACAAGTCTACTGGCAAATCAGTGCTGCTTACCTTCTCAGATCATTTTGGTATCAATTCATCGACAACCAGAGATGAAACGCCTTCTCTGCCTGCTGGCGTAATTTTACCTAGATTGGCCGACTTAAGCTTGCATATTAATGCGGCCTCTTAGCCACTGTATTATGTAACGTTGACTGGTCCATGACTCAGAAATATTCTTATGTCAATCTAGGATATGCGTTTTTAATTTGCAGTGCTGTGCACTTTTATACTTCAATATTAAATAGAGGGACAGATTGTATTTATCAAGTTGGATATCGCAGGGTCAAAAAGTTAATAATTCTGTTTCTACCAGAAGATTAAAATATACAAAAATTTGATTCACTTGGCTTCATACAAAAAAAGGTTTTCTAACTTGTCTTTTATTATTTAGACATACTGTCTTCACGTGCCAGGAATTTGCTCATAAACGACGATATTTCTGATAATTTTTACAATGAGATGAATAAAAATCGTTTCAGCGAAGACAAAAATCCAGAGGTTAGCTTTTTTACATGAAGAAACACGTATGGAGGAAAATACGTAAAGGACGTATATTCTTTAATCTTATTACATTGGAGTTTCTCATACTGGGGTCTACTAAAGCTTCAATATTTTATATTGTTACTGGGATATTTAGATACGTGGTGACAACATAATATTTTGATTGGCCCACTTATTTTAAAGAGCTGTTTATGCGGGATATTGGCTTTACTCTTAACTCTTAACATCTTTTAGGGTGCTGCTTAGTACTCAATAAAGAGTGATTCTATTTACGATTCGATAGAAATACGTTTCCTCTACCAATCTAACTGCCTCACTATCCACTCAAAGGTGACAGTTGACAGCTTTGATGAAATTGCCTTATGTCGCATTCTTTTCCATATAAGAATAATGAGGTTGCGCTCGAGAAGTTGTTTCTTCACTCCACATTCAATAACAGTTATCTAGTATACTCATTTCAATAGGATATCTCCACTTCTTCATCAACAAGTGTTAGTTACACAACTTTCGTCACAGCACTGTCGAATGTGTTCTAACGTTATTTTTCTCCCATATACTCACACACCCAATGTTTTCGCAAGTTATAGGATAATCTTAATGAAAAGCCAAAATTGCCAACTTACAAAGTAAATAGGACCGTTTTTCCGAATACTGCTTCAATCACCTTTCTTGTAAGCATTGCTTGAGGTTCTCCACCAATCTGTTTTTTTTGCCTCTGACGATATATTATCCGATGCTCCGCGGCCAATATATGCAGCCTTTGAGTTTTTTTTTTTGTCGGCTTTTAAAATGAATTTTAGATTTGTTACTGTAATCGTGTGATAAAAAAAGATGCATTAGGCTTTTCTTAGTTATATATCACGGTGGTGTTATCCGTGTTTATTGGACAAATCTGGCAAAAAATATGGTAATTTCGAAGACTCCAATGACATTCGTTAAGAATATTCCGTTCATAGGCTGTTTTTATTAATTCTTATTGTTCATACCTTTTTAAATTGTCGTAAAATTTTCTGCTACAGTAAGTATGTATAAGCTACCGTGTCAAATGATTTACGATCAGGCGTAGTGCTTCCTTTAGTTTCAAGCATTCTCTTGGTTTTTGCAGGAACATATTTCAACTTTCTTAGTTATATGACTTACTTTGTATTTGTCACATTACTGTAATCCATTCACAGTTATCTCATATTCTTTGGCCAATTAACACTTTAAACTTTTAGACATCGAACTTTTTGAAAGGCTTCTCGTTCTGATCCATTTTCTGCATGTTCTCTGTAGTCGTTCCTTAGAGAACTTTGCTTAAGTATTCTCAGGTCATTATTACATGCAGTCGCTAGCCTGAATATTCTAAAATCGCCTTACATGGGTATTACACGTTGAGATATAATTTGCATGGGGACGGTAGTCAATTCCGAAATAACTCTACCGAGTAGGTACTCATTGCGTTCTTGGAAAGAAAATATTAAAGTCCTTCAGACATTCGATAGCTTGGGAAACCCTACTATTAGCTAAAATTTCATATTTGTTAGTAAGAGTTCAACACATACGATGGGGCAGTAAAACGTTGATAGGTTTGATCGTATTAACAAGAGGAGTAAAAATTTTCAAATGAAAAATGCAAATAAGGGGAACTTCTAAACACTGAAATAGATGAAGCAATGCTGATTATGATGTAAATTTTTGCAAATGAATAATTCAAAAACGAAACTAACTTAATTGTCTCATTACCAGGGTATCGTCAATTTCTGCACAATCGAAAACAATATGTTTGCAAATGAGGTGATGTCGTATTTGGAACCACAAGATCTTTCAAATATCGTCACAAACATGCTCCACTATCCACCTGCCGGAGGTTATCCGAGGTGTGCAAGTCGTTTTCTTAGTTATACGAATGTGAATAGATAATCAAAACTCAATGGTCAAGCCTTCCACAGTATAAGACAAGAAAAGCTTTGACGTTGATAAACGTTGATCGCCCGTCCATAGTACACCCATATTAATTAATGTTATTTTCCGTCTTAGCAATGTGGCCCGTATTAGCTTTTGGGTGAACGCTGTATTTATTTTCTATTCGACGTCTACTTTAGATCTTTTAGTGACTGATTAACAAGGAGTACTTCTGATGGTTAAGTTTCACAAATGAACATGTATGTGTTGACGTGGAAAAATATATGTATGAAAAGCAGAACGCGATGTGGGCGGCTCAAATTATAATTTCGCCGCCACTTCAAAGCATGATCATAGCTTTTCCTCATATGTGCACTCCTAATTTTTGTCACGCCATTTGAGATTTAGTTCATAATTATTTGATACGAGTCCCTAATACTCGTGTTGATTATCGATAAAGTCGACGGTGCAAAAAGAAATCTTCCATTTCTCCCTGTCACTCGGAAAATCCGGTGCATATTTTCCTACTAGGGTTTTCTTAAGCGTCATAATCGTTTCTAAAAGTTCGTATTAGAGATCTGACAATGAGTCTGATTGTTTTCATTCTATGTGTAGTTCACCATAATTAAGACATCAATCGTGATAGAATTTACTTTGGTTTTGTAGCAAAAAGTAGTAACATACATAATTTTCGTTCGTTGTATACTCTACATACCATTCATATTCTTCATTCACTTTTATTTTATACTCCTTTTTTGGAAAGAATATCTACTTTGTCGATTGAATTGCAGTACCAAACGAGCTGTGTCAAAATACATAGCAGAATTCATGTCAGCAAATGTAGAAGAGAATGAACTGGTGGTTTTACCGTCAACTACTTCTGCTTATGACATGTTGTGTCACTGTATATGTGAAATGAACGGTACATTTTGAATCAATGAGTTTAATCTACACGTATAAATACATGTTTATATGAATCCAGATTGTAATTTTTTGCATATTTATATGTGTATACTTTGTCAGATATAGTATTAACAAGCTCTCCAACATATGAAGCGACTAGGAGGAACTTCAGTACTCGTGGGAAGTGTCGAGTACGAACAGTTGAGGTTAGCAGTGAGTTCAATATTGAGTAGAAGGTAATAAGTGAAAGTTTTTCGGTGTAATCTTCGCTGAAAATAGTGGTTCAAAAACAGATGTGGTTCAAATGCTTCAAAAACAAATTGCTGACTGGAATATGAACAGGAGTTCTAGAATAGTCTAAACTTGTAGGTAGTATGAACTTGGACCACTCTTTTATTAATATTATTATATTAATAAAAGTTATTGACATATCAACAAAGTAAGTCTTCTTAAATTTGTAACGGGACAGTTTAGTAGTGATACGCATTGCTTAACACGTTCATTTGGCTCGCACTGCAAAAAGAAGAGAATACATTATGTTTCATAAAGATTTGTAAAAGTCCTACGAACTATATGCTTAATATTCAGTATTTACTTCTATTGTAGAAATTTTGGTACTTTATGCGATTCAATAAAGGGTGATCGTAGAGCAGTGATGATTGTCGGATTATTATCTAACGACGGCCCCAACTTTCCATCCATTTGTGATCTGTGTGTGAATTAGTATCAGAATAATTTGAGACGAGCATTAAACCGTTATAAAATATCTACCTTGCGACATTATATGGAGCAGTAGTACCACAATCAAAGCATTCCATTTATTTGCATATTACGAGATTTGCTTCCTGAAGCTGTTTCAGATGGACATGGTAACACCAAAGCTTGAACTTCATAGGTACCAGAAAGCTTTAGATAATCATCATTCAAAGGTTCGATTAAGCTTCTTTTTCTATAGACGTAAGAATTATAACGAAGTAGTACTTCAATGACTCGTAAGTATTTATCATTTGCTAATGGAACTAGTTTGTTGAAAAATGCTGATATTCATTAATACTTAGGAAGGAACTATCAGAGCACTACTTATTATTAATCCTCACAATCCTCTTGGAGTGGTTTTCCCACCGGAAGATGTTATTCAATTATGCAACTGGGCAACAAGGTTTTCATCAGAGTTCAATTCCAGTGAACGTTTTGTCTGTGATGTTATAAAAATCGTGCTTATAAATCTATTGAAACTAATCCTTTCAGCAATGTAGAATTTAATGAAGAATTCTATTTCCAAACATTTTTTAGGATTGAAATGTTTTAGAAACAATCTTATGGTATTGATAGACGAGTCATTTTCATCTTGTGTGTTCGGTTCAACACTTTTCAAAAGTTTTCTGTGTTATCGACATCAACTCGAAAAGCCGTCAAGGGCGTTTTATATATGGAGTATGAGCAAGGTATGTTGCTTAATGTAAAAATTTCGTTTTTAGTAGTCGGAAATCATCGAAAAAGTTCTATTTGTAAAATTGAAAAAAAAAATCGGATAGAAAACAGCAATCTCCTATCTACTGTGCTGTACGTTTCGTTCAACTTCTTTCTTATTTCTTGATATTTATTATCTTAACGAATAACTTAACTGTAGGATTTCGGCATTCCCGGTTTGAAGATGTCCGTTGTGCATACATCGTCTTCAGAGTTGATAACGTCACTGTCATGTCTTGAATTTATTTCTCCAGTATCTGCATTGTCTCAGAGCGTTGCATCAAATCTTCTTTCTGATTTCGGTATCAATTCTGATCCTAGTTTCTATTACTTCATTTGGAATTGTTTCGTAAAATTTTATGAGAAATGTAATCAGAACAGCTTTGTAGATCCGAATTGAATAATTTAGTCCATTTTTTGCGTTTTTTTCTTTGCTTACGGCCATAAAACATATATTTTTAAGATAACGGAATGAATGGTAGAATTGAATTTAGTAAAATTTTTTTTCACTTGATCCGTTCACAATTTTCAATCTTAGATCGCCTACGAAAATTCCATGCACTAAAGCTGGCTAAATTGTCAGCTCACTACAAATTTTTGACGAAACAACTTTGTGAGATCGGCTTAAATTTCACACCTGCAGTAGCCGGATGTTTCATCATGGTTGATTTCCGGAAGGTCCGTTGTTTTGGATTTTTTCAGAAAAGCATGAAAATGTTTACGTTTGAAAAACCACTTACTTACAGCACTTGCGATCTGCGACATTCGCCGACGAGTTGTCGCTGTTTCAGTCGTTATGCGATAAAGGATTGATGCTTACACCAGGTCAACACATCTTAGCTTCTCAACCTGGTTGGATGCGGATAGTGTTTACTTGTGGCGAAAAGGAACTTGTGGAAGGTATTCAGATAAGTGTATTTATATTTAGATAAGATAAACATTTGCACTGATCAATCCATGTGGTATGCACCTACGCATTCGTGGGAATGTTTTTTTTTATGAAAGAATTAAAATCAATAATATTAAATTATTAGTTTCAAGTAAGATAGTAAGCATTTGTTAAATGGAAACATTCACAACAGTGATGAAGAGCTGATAAATCAATTAAAAAGAAAACTAATTCAAAATTATGTACCTTAGGAGCAAATCGGCTACGTGCCTTCCTCAACTTTTCGTCGGTCAACAATACTATCGACTACTGAGGTCGACGTCAATTCCTTGATAACCGTTCTTTGAAGCACTTCTATTCTTAACAAGTTACTTTATTCTGTTATTGCAAATATCCACGTCCATTTTTCCTAGTTTGACTGAAATGATTTGAATAACAATTATTCAGATAAAGTTCTTAACAACCGTATTCTTCTTTTCTTATTAGAACATGTATTTTTCAGTACCAGTCAATCAATAATGCTAACCAACTAAGTATAATTTTGGTATCCTATATATATATATGGAATGTCATGAGAAATTCAAAATATCATTCAAATCAGATTTTGTCATTCCAATTACACTTAGCTGTTGTGCTTTGTGTCTATTAACTATGAATAGAACTATCATAGTGAGACATTTGAATATATGTGGAATGCATCATATCAATTTACTACTAATTTGAATATAATGAGATAACTGTTTCTCTATGGAGTCCGGAAATAGTACTACAAGCATCCAATTTCCAAAAACGTTGAATGGACACGGTCGGTTCATTTCAGAAAGATTCCGTTGATGATACATTCTATATAGATACTGTTCTGATTTAAGCTAACTTTACCATGTAACTCCAACGACGTTCATATATGGACTGCTGAGGATCCGGATCTTGAGCTAATAGAACCAAGAATTTTGGTTTCAATCAACAGGAACTATCTCGTATATGGGCGAAAAGTAAGTGAGAAATTAAAAGGCAAACTACGGGTTCTATAAACTAGAAGTGCTTTCACTATTAAAGCTCGATGTTTTTACTATAGCTTGGTCGACCTCCTGCGAGTCACTCCGTGACGATTGTAAATCATGGGGAACATCCTGTAGCTTTCAAAGTGCTCACAACTGACAACTACGCTTATTTTGTAAATCAGATAAGTTCTATATTAAGGATGTATCAATAGTCAAATTTTTGTGGTATGAGAAAGAAAGCGAAGTGATAAGGTACCTTGAAATACTTGTCACTATTTCAAATTGTGTATGCCTATTGTCAATATTCTTTTTATTCAAAGCTCGAATCAAGCAAACATCAATTACCGCTTTTTTTTCCCTTTGAAACCTAGGTTAGACAAAGGCCAACACAAAACACAAGGAATATACTTTAGTGTAAAGTGCAGAGTTTTGGTGTTGATCAATCCTTCTGAGACGAGGAATTCAACTTCATCGTGATATCGCAAAATTAATCTAGCATTCTATTTCACTTAGTGAGTCGAATCGGCCAATTTTTATCAAGACAGTGTTGCTTGAAATCCTAAATAGAACAGATTCACAGATTCCGGAGTGATGAAGAAATGGAACAGCTACAGGTCAGATAATGCCTGTTCATGCAACACTGCTACGGCCCAATTCATAATCACGCTGTTTTGCAATGCTTGAATGTGGTTGATTAGTTACCGAAATATTTCAAAATGTTGTGAACGAGAACGTTGAGTGTAGTGGTTCTTTGTGTTTGTGTGCTCTTCGTACCTTGGCCTGCCACGCGGGTCTTTATTGTGATTGCGGCTTATACCTCAAACTTGGGTAATTAAACTTTCATATAAACCATAACAATACTACAATAATAACTAATATCGAAGACAAGAACAATACAATACAATATTCGGTAATTGTAAGGTGACAAAGATGTGGCTAGACAATATATCGGATATTGCTGTTACTGAATGCACTGAGCTGAATGGTGACTACGACATGAAACTAGCGATGCTGGACCAACTCAAACATGAGTAATAAGATGAGCCTCATGAATTATGAATGAGTCTTCATATGATAAATCCAATCATTCATTGTGTAGTTAGAGCCATAGAAATAGAGAACTATAGAAACCCATTAATGTATAGAATTATATCAGTTTAATATATTTCATTATAACATAGAATTAATAGATGAAGAACAATTAGGAAAGAATTTTGCGTCACGGAGATTTGGGTGTGGGACGTACCGCTCACGCGCAGTGTC
>KN716368.1:32901-56986 GCA_000816705.1 Dictyocaulus viviparus
CTATAAATCGGTGCCTCCACAAACAACAGAGGAATTCCATTTGTTAAGGTGAGTATTTGGGATGAAGTGTGTTTTTCTGGATGGTGAACCTTACGTCAGGAGGTTTCTTTTGCAAGGTTAGCGATAGTGTTTGATCAGATGGATCACGCAATTGAGATAGAATTTTTAGGCTCTGAAGAAGGCAATTCTGCCGAAACGTTAGCTTGTTTCTGTGTTGTATTGTCATTTCAATAAAACACTGCTTATCAACCTCGAGTATTGCTAAACAAGGTCATAGTCAAGGTATGCAAAATAACTACATAACAAGATGGTGAAAAAATAAGCCAAAGTAAATCAAGCAATGTCAATGAACTATTGTTTCATTATCATTCATTATTGGCAAGCACATTTAAAAGGTGAGTTTATGAAAAACAAAAGCTTCAAACTGCCACTGGCGTGTGAACAGAAAGCAGACAGAAGTTCGAATATGTAGAATGGGTTCAGCGAATATCCATTTTTAATGGTTACACATTTATACATCATCGAAATAAGGTGGGATTTAGAAGAACGCAATTACGGTAGTGGTTCTTCGTGTTTGTGTGCTCTTCGTACCTTTGCCTGCCACGCGGGTATTTATTGTGATTGCGGCTTAACCTCAATATTGGGTAATTAAAACTTTCATATAAACCATAACAATACTACAATAATAACTAATATCGAAGACAAGAACAATACAATACAATATTCGGTAATTGTAAGGTGACAAAGATGTGGCTAGACAATATATCGGATATTGCTGTTACTGAATGCACTGAGCTGAATGGTGACTACGACATGAAACTAGCGATGCTGGACCAACTCAAACATGAGTAATAAGATGAGCCTCATGAATTATGAATGAGTCTTCATATGATAAATCCAATCATTCATTGTGTAGTTAGAGCCATAGAAATAGAGAACTATAGAAACCCATTAATGTATAGAATTATATCAGTTTAATATATTTCATTATAACATAGAATTAATAGATGAAGAACAATTAGGAAAGAATTTTGCGTCACGGAGATTTGGGTGTGGGACGTACCGCTCACGCGCAGTGTCATAACCAATGTAGTGTCTGAAGGTGGCTATATGTAGCTGTTGGGCGTGCTTTCCCATGCCTATGTGATCCTTATCATGCTAAAAATTGTGGTTGGTTAGGAGCGCGCTGCACACATTGATCGATTGCTCGGTTCAAGTAGCAAGATTTGGTGGGAAAGCAGCACATTTGACACCTAATGACAGATATTTGTCACATGTAAGTAGCGGCCATACTCCATTATGGAGGATGGTTGCTACATTGAGCATGTTCAAACGAAAACAAGATTAGGTGAAACATAATTACCACATTACTTAATTTGAGGACCTTTAAATTTTTGTAATCGCTTTCTTTGGTGTGCCTTTGCCTTCAAAGTTATGAATTCAGATTAATGATATACCGTAAAGCGAAATGACTTGTGGTTTCTATATTTTTGCGCTACTCATTCATCAATTAAGTGTCGACCTTCTGAACAAGTCTATAATAAGTCACAAATTACGATGAGATGAAAGGCTTGTTCAATCCAAGGTAAAGAAGCGAATTGATTATTCAACTGTGTCAATCATTAGACTATGTAGGCCTGAGATAATAACTTAAGAATCAACTAAGATCTTAACTAGTAACAGAATAAACATCACGAAAAATCAGTTTGGCATTTAAGACGAGTAGCTATGAATAATATGCTACTAACAAACTTATTGTTCTTCTCATTTATTCGCCTTTGTCTGTTATGTTCCGTTCTACTAATTGAATCACTATCATAAGTTACTGTATATATGAATGGCATTCGGTCACCTCCCTCCATTAATTATTCAGGTATGTATGTGAAGAAAAATAAGAGAGTTCTATAGTAGTTTTTGCAGCCAACTCATACATCGAGGGCGTATTTGGGGTTGCATTTAGCATGAACTATCGCGCACGTCCACTCACCAGCATTAGCTCACTAACGGGTTTGATGTCGTGACGCATCTTCTGCATTGGACCATGTTAAGCTGGATATCGTCCGACAGATCACTTACTAATTATTATTAACTAGGATTTGAATTGATATACACTGCTAGAATATTTGGCTACGCACCAATATTTTCTTAAGGCAAGAGAGAGTTCTTAAGAGAGTTTTTCTGTTATTGAGGTTTGAAGTATGGTGCAACGATGGAGGTGCCACGGTGACACGCAGGCTCTAATCAGTTTGCGGCCACACATAAGGCTACCAAGCTCGCTATCAAGCTACCTCAGAGGTCGGTAAATTGGTACCAGAGAAACCTGGGTAGGATAACTAGCACTGACTTTGTGAATAGTTGGCAACTCAAGTCGTTGTATAGACCAGGTTCGTATTTAACCACATCCACGATCTTACGTTGAACAGAAATGCGTAGGTACATTCTGCCACAAGATATTGATCAACGCCAAAGCCTATCTTACCTAACTCTTTTGCAGGTGTTTGGAATTATACCAGGTAGACATTTGCACGCTATACCTCACGTTCGAGGACCTAATCAGTTTACTCTACAAGTCAATCGACGACCTTATAACTGTTTCTGCGACGAACAGCAACCATCACACTGGAATACGTGAGCATATTGATTGCCATTAGATTTTCTGAATACCGACTGCTATGCTCATGAGTCTTTTGCTAAACTAGCAAACCAATTACCATTACATGAGCAATTAGTTAATGTTCTTTTTTGTCATGTATCAGTTATTTCTTTCAATATCACAATTACATATTTGTCTAACGTGATAAAAAACCTTGTCATGAAAAATCAGAACTTTTCTAATATCGTTATCTATATAATATTTTTAGACCTCGAAAGGACAAACTGTTCGTGTTATTGGCACCATTATTTTCATTCAATATTGCACCAGAATCTCTTTTCCATCACGAGAATCCTTATGAAAAGCTCCGTATATGTCTTGAGTATACAGGGATGCCAGTGGATCCCATGAAAGGTGATACAAGAATATACATGTCATAGGAAAAACATTGTGTATCAGACTCAATCTGACTTCTAGACATACACCTCAAATAAGGAAGATTTGTTTTTAAACAGCGTATCAATACCAAGCAGTCATAATAGAAGTTCAAGTAATTTTGTTTTAGATAAATCATTCATTTTCAAAAAATTTCCTGGATGGTGTACATGGAAGGTTGAGAAAAGGAACGAAGAAACAAATGAAATATTTGTATGTTCACTGTGAAAGTTGCTTTGTCATATTAATTCTTGATTGATTTTTGTGGAATAGAACAAAATAGGAAAAGTGTTTTCATAGGGCAAAGTGAAATTAGATGCGAGAAAAATCATTTCCAATGCTCCATCCAATCAGCCCTTAGTTTTCAAACCAATACAAGAACAACCGATAGCGGTTAGTACAGATTACCTTGTGCGAACGACGTTTTTCACCATCATCTCAGCTGAGTAGTTTTAGAAACTCTCATAAATTTCTTGCTAACGACTACTTTTTACAAGGAAAAGCAACTTAAGCTCTATGTACAGGTTTAATAGTTTTCAGGAAATTTCAAAACGAAAAAGGTTCGATTATGCTACATATTGAATGTAAAATTGAGCTGATATCTTTGCACTAGTATACAGATGAGTGGATTAGTGACTTCATTGTTAAAAATCAACAAATTCTTAATAAAGTCTGATGTGGGTCACATTGAGAAATGCGCTTCTATTGCATGTTGTAACACAGATCTATGATGTCAAGTGACGTAGTGGTAGGAAGGATCACAGTGACACTCCGGTACCAAACCTTACATCCCTTAAGGGCCGATGAATTGTTGCCAGAGTAGTCTGGGAGGGTAGGCAGCAGTTGGCCCTTTCAAGTCATTATATATACCACTCCCATTCAAACACCATCATAACATCAAGACAAAGAATGTGGGTGAGGCATCTTCGCACTAAATATATTACGCCAGTGCTTATCCTTATGTTAACACAGATTTATAGCTAAGTCCTAAGTATAACAACATGATATTGTTTCAAGACACTAATAATGGAAAAAGTTTTGGTACAAGTGATTCCACCACATATTTAAAGCTTGATTGGTATTGTATACATGTTCGATTGCAACACTTAAATCTGAAATTTCCGTTTAAGTGATACTATTCGCTAAAAATTCGATTGATTTCGCTAGATCCATATTAATTTCAACGAAAAAGGTGGATTAAAAAAAAACGATAGAGTATCACTTTATCTATCATCTTTAGAGTCACTTCAAAACGGGATAAAATGAAAGGAAAGCTAAAATTAGAATATATCGATAGAGAAGAACCGACAGATATAAAGCATGGTGAATGGAATCATGGAAAACAACCAAAAAACTCTGCCCAGAGTGTATTCACAGAACATAAATCTTCACCGAAAATTGCGAAAACCTTATCAACTCCATTGGGTACAGTTGAAAAAGAACTGGAAAAAGCAGTGATTAGGACGAGATTCACGGATAACAAAAATGAGGAAGTAGACCGATTTCCTACACGTGCTGAAAATTTGGAGGACACACAATAACAAAAGAAAACTCACGATGAAGCTATCTTCGAATAAGTGTGATGGATTTTGAATGAGAATTATTCTTTGTTGTCACAGTTTTGATCCTTATCAGAAAATAAAGATTTTTGCACAACTTTGCTTCTGCTGAAGATGATGAAATCTCACCTTCTATTCAACATCTTGTAAATTATGGATTTAAACCATATCTTTCTGACTCATTAGCTGTTGTTTATCGATGCATATAAGATTTCTATTCCCACTCCATATTGTCACTAAGTAGCTCAATAGGCTTTGTTTTTTTTTTCTTACCTCAATTATACTTATGTATTGTTCATTCACATTAAATAAATAACAGACTACTAATGCATAACGTATATATTTGTATTCTTCTGGGTTTCCGTGCAGTTCATTGGAGACTATTCCTGCACTGTAGTTATAACTTTTGACTTACAATAAAAATCGTTTCAAAAAGCATTAAAGAATTCAAGAAAGGTACTGTTAAGACATATGCATAATCCATATCTCCACAATACGGAGATAATTACAAAACTTGGAACATCCGATGGAGGAACTCAAAGTCCATATTTTACAGATAATTCGTTTGGTGTGCTACCGACTATGTTACGGAAAACGTCAACAGCTTGGTAGAAACATAAATCAATATGAGAGACTGTCAAGTCGTACTACCTTTACTGATATATTATGACAGAGTAGAGAGAGTTTTGCGGACGAGATCGAAAGGAAGCACATCCTTAACAGAGCACGATAAATTTGCAGTATGAGGGGCATACGCTGTTTGTTTGTTTGCTTATCAGACAATATTTGGAATTCTTGTTTTCATTGCGACATTTTCATCCTGATGCTAATGTGCGAGCTTCGAAATACTTTTGATACGTTCATTTTCGTGTTTTTGTCATTAAAGGTAATACATCTATAAATTCTGTAGAATATTGCTTTGTTGCTGCTCAGCAAAAATTAAGCTTATTACTAAACAATACCAAAAAGCTGACGGTGTGTGTGTTTCTCACGTAGATACTTCCTGTAGGAGTTGAAGAATGCAAAATCCACGGAAAATCCTGTTTTTCTAAATTACATCAATTTCAACAGGAACAATTTGAAGCCAAGTTACTAACATGCATTACCGAGCTCAGGTAATATTTGTTTCGCTTTGTTAGCATTTGGTTAATTCAATATCACTAACAAAGCGAAAATAGTGAAGTTTGACCTGTCCACGTTCGTTTTCAAACCATTGCATTAGAGTTTTTGCATGACATAAAAGTGGCTTGGAATTTTGCGAACAAGTAATCACCATGTCGATCCAATTTTCTACGTTGATTACCATATCGAAATAGAATAAGGTCTTCGTAATAATGTTCTAAAACAATTACCAAAACATCCTAATTTATGGGATGCAAAGGTGCTTGCTTATTCAATAGTTCCATGCCGGCTATTGTACGAAGAAACTCGAAATATACAGAATTTTAAGACACACACACTGCGTCGTCGACCAGATAATCATTCCAGCATTCGGCAGAATAGTGTATACATTCCAATTTATGGTTGTATTTTGATATTGTCTTCTTGAATCTGCAGGGTTCTCTTTTTACGCGTCTGGCTTGAAGAAGGCGATCGCTCGATTCAATGTATAACTTTGGTAGAACAAGGATGTCAGATGGAGAAAAACTCGTAATCTATATCTAACTGAACTACTTCCTATTTATATTTCATAATAAATTCGATTTCATTAGCTGAAGTTAGTTTGCATTCGTGCGCAGCTTGTCAATCTATCCAGTAGTAGCCGGAACACGATTCTTAACCTGTTTCCTTATGCGTATCCTACGTGCTCGATTACAGGGCTTGGTCCCAATCGACATACGCATAACCATAAGCACGTACATGAATATATCTATGTGGATTCAAAAATATATGTCGACCTGGCGCAGCAGACTCATTGCATCTACCACTTAGATTCACAATTTTGTGGTCGTCCTCTTACCACGCCTGCCTCCTAGGTCTGTAAATTATTACTATTATCTGGAGAAGACAACCAACACTGACTAGTTAAAGAGTGATTGGTTAATGACAAGCATATCTTATGCTAGCTATGAAGATAGCTTCCAAAGATGAAAATATAACCACTGTGGTAGCTCTATATCGCGATTAAAATGTACGATATATGTACAAAATGCGATGTCCCGGTGCAGAAATTAGGCGCCGTTTTCCATGTGTTGAAGATTCTTTGGTCTGTAAGTACACTTCCTACGAAATATATTAGTTGCTACCGCGTTAGAATGTTTGTGTGGTAGGTATTAGAGTTTTTGTAAAGATAGTTCACACTAGTTATTTCATGCATTCCATTTTTGATGCATTTTTGCTTTTCAGATTATCTTCTTGAAATGGCAGATGAGATCGAGGAGAATTATCGTTTTAGTTTGGATAATACAATCAGTACGTTAAGAAGATGCCTTCAAGCACTTCATTGTGACACATCCGTGGAACCGTATAATTCTAGCGAAACGGTGATTGCTTGACCTTTTTCAAGAGTGAACTTCATAACGTTGAATTCGTTTAAGAGGTCATTCGCTTCACAAACAGGTAGAGCTTTGTGGGACCACCAGCACTTCTCTGTCAACGAAAAAGTAGATAGGAATAAGAAGGCTGATTCTATCATACTTGTGGACTACAAGGTGCAAAGTGATTTTTTTTCTTATTTCATTCGTAGCAATTAATAGACTAACTTAGATGTATCGAATGAAATTCTCGTAATTTGCTCTGATATTTCTTTAACTATATGGGGTTATTCCTTCTTATAAACTTGGGCTAGTATGTTATCATTGCATTTAAACTTCAATTATATTTGCGGAAAATTATTGCTTTGAAAATAATTCATAGTTCTCTATTTAAGGTTTCCGTAGCTGGTGATATCTCTATCATTTTTTCCTTCAGTTATTTAGTGCACAGTAGATGTTAATTATCAACGTGCTTCTTTGTAAAATGTTGTTGTGCTGGTGTTTCTAGTTAACATATGATTCTTTCTATGCATAAGTGAGCGCAAACTTCTAATTTCAGCAAATTCTGGGCACCCCATTTTCAAAATGGAGGATTGTTATCCAAACCTATAAGAAAGATGTATGTTTCTGCCCACAAACACGTATTTGCTGAAGTATTTGTACAGTATCGCTTATTTAATTGATGAGTGATTATTAATTAATAGATTGATTTTTTTAGTATTAATGCTTATGATTTTTATTGATTTACTACAGCAAATCAGAATCATATATTGGTTCTATTTTTTTATGAAATACCAGTCATGATATATTTCAAGTAATTTTTCCCATGATTCATCATAACCTAGTTCATTCCTTTGTCACTGATTGTATGAAGAAACTATTTCTAGCGTTAGGTATTTTAGAAAATGGCTATGATGTATAGTTTTGTTATGGTAATTTGCAAGCTCTTTAGTGTAGGTACTGAATATAATATCTAAGTGGTTGCACAGTAAAAAAGGATTCCTGTATTTTCTTGCAGGTATATTGTCAAAGTAAATATACAATTGCGTTAATAAATAATTGAAATCCGTTTTAGGACGAAACTCAAATTGGCGACATTATGCGTCTTATAACTAAGGATCTTAGTGAACCTTATTCCATCTACACGTACAGGTACTTTATACATAACTGGCCAGAATTGTGCGTCTTGGTACGTTGTTCACTTTTTTTTTCATATGTAATGTATACAAAAGCATAGTTTAAGTATAAATATGAGTTTATCTAGTTAGGAACCTTTTTATACCTCGGTGTAATCTACGCACTTGAAATAACTTTTTGTACTTCGTTTGTAGTAATATAAGTATTATTTTAAAACATTTCTAATTTAAGGCGTATGACACCAAGTTCCAAGCATACGTTGGGGCAGTTGTTTGCAAATTGGATAGAAATGCTGAGGGAAGAAGGAAAGGCTATTTGGCAATGTTAGCGATTGATGAGTCGTATAGGAAGCTAGGGCTTGGTATGTCCCATATTTTCTTTCAAATTTTTAGACTTGTTTAGCGATATGCTCAGTTCCTAGGCACCAGCTTAGTTCAACGTGCTATTGAAAGGATGCAAGCGCAAGGTTGTGATGAAGTTGTTCTAGAAACAGAGGTTTCAAATGTTAACGCTCAACGACTTTATAGCAATTTAGGATTCATTCGGGAAAAACGCCTCATGAGGTGAAATCTGTTGGCTGTTGTTAGTTGAAGCCCTGATTTCTGTGTATTTCTTGTAATTATGGAATTCCTTTTTTACATCTGTGTTCATAGATAAACAAAAAGTCGTGTGCAAACGCTTTAAAACTTTTGTTTCATATGAGTGCAGAGAGCTTCTGCATATATAACTATGGGCTGTATATATGAGCTTTATTATTCCCAATAGTTCTGAAGGGATAGTCGCATCTGCAAAACTTGTCTATTGAAGGTACTATCTAAATGGTGGTGATGCATTTCGTTTGAAGCTCTTCCTTTCTCCACCTCTAACAATTGCGAGAAAATCTTCCTTCGCGTCCGTAGGATCGGAACATGATAACTGATTTTAATTTTGAGCTATTTTGTTGATTGTGTGGTTTATTGTGGACTGTTTTTGCATCTAATTCATTGTTGCCTTGTTATTCTCATAATATCACATCTCATATTTTATTCTGTTAGCATTTTTAAAAAATTTATTTGCCCAGCTGCATTTGTGACACATACGGTCATCATATTTAAATGGTTGCTAGAGAACATTTTAGTATTTATTACATGCAATAAAGTAATGTAATATTTATATTTTAAGTTATATAAACAGTCGTACTTAGGGAACAAACCAAGCTTATGAAACGCAAATACATTTATAAATATGTGGTATGGATAGATTTTTCCATCGTTCAAATTTTTATCAAACTGATAGGAAGCCTAAACTTAGGAATTTCAGGAGGACTATTTGCATTATAGGATGGATTAGTAGCTGTAATACATCCCTGCTGCTCTAAATTCTCAAAGCTGTAGTACAACTAGCTCGAAATGGCCAACATTCATGACTGGTTTCATGATAACAACTGAACCTACGCCACTGACGTTTGTATGATTATGATTGTCGTGCAGTGAGCAATGCTCATTTTCCTCTGTTTCTTGTCGCTTTGAATTATTCGATATTGTTTTACCGGATTTTCTCAAGTCACAATCAGATGCCCGCAATAAGCATGTGGTATTTGCAAACATGCGCTGTAACAC
Organism: Dictyocaulus viviparus; assembly: GCA_000816705.1. NCBI lineage: Eukaryota > Metazoa > Nematoda > Chromadorea > Rhabditida > Metastrongylidae > Dictyocaulus > Dictyocaulus viviparus. The sequence continues at coordinate 42,698 of KN716368.1, forward strand.
GGCGCTGTAATTCATAAAATTTAGACAGCGTGTTCCAACTATGTTTTACAGTCTCTTCATACTCTTCCTATTCTAGAATATTTTATCGGATTCTTCCGGATTGGACAAAGAAAGACACTCTACTTTTTTGTGTTTTGCTGTTTATCCAGATTTCTGTTTTTTTCTGTTCGTGTTTTGAATCATTGCCTCACTTTTATCTTGCACAATTGTCTCATAAATTCTGGATGTTCTGACAACGCGAGACGCATAGGTAAATGGTGGTATATTACCACGGCGATAAGCAATCAAGCCTGCTTTCTTGCAGGGTTATGTGAATTAATACTAGAGAAATCTGGCTACATATCACTGATTAGATTATGAATGGGTACTTTTAGTAGTTGTATAGACTGAGCTTGCATTCAATCATTTCCACAACATCATGTTGAACGTGAATTGCCGCGTGCATCTGCAGGAGCTGGTCAACTGATCTTATTTGACAACACACCTTGTGAATCTAATTTACCCAAAAACGACATAAAGCATAGACGTTGGAAAAGATGCAGTTGCTTCACAGACTACTTTGCAGTTGAATACTTTAGGAAGGATGTGCTGGATAGAATGCTCATGCTCAGACACAAAGCATGGCACGCGTAGATGAGTGTCCACACATTATGTGTCAAATATTCATGATTCTGCATTTTAGGACAGACTGTTGTTAATCTTCCTATTTTTTCAAGATCGTTTACTATCTTATTACTCTTCAATCTGGTGACGTTCTTAAAAACATGTTATATTTGGGCGTCGGCAGTGCTGGTTATGAATATTTATTGCAAAATATACTTATAACACTTATAGCGATGAAAGCGGATTGTAAGCCATAGACCACAGTCGAGATCTAGAGTGTATAAATATACTGCGGCAGATAGAGCAATGTGCAAAACTCGTCTCGTTGTGTTCATATTTTGTGTTGTTGTCCACTGTTTTTATTTTTACTTATAAGTTACAATTCGAAGCAAAAGCTGCATAAAGCATTTAATTCACCTTTTTCAAAAGCACTAGTAAATTCGTAGCTAGTATAGTTCCGTCGTGTTCTAGTACTAAGATAAATTGTTCACCAATTAAGGCACAAGGATTACAATGTAATTAGAATTCGAATATTAAACATGTGATCAATTATTATCGGAATTGTGATATAACAATAAATTTGGGTGGTAATTTGTAGAAGTTTATTGGTATTAATTAAGTCGACCTGAGGAATAGAATTCAGAGTTAAAATATCCATTACTCATATAATTCCGAGAGCAAAAATATTTAACCAGTATTTATTTATGATAGGAAAATTAATCCTGCGAGGTTGTGTTGAATAGGGATATCTCTGGACGTGGTTAACGACTCAAATCCTCTGAAATAAAAGAGTGAGACCTCAAGGATTATAGAGAATAGCAATTTGAGACGATAAACCGGTTTTTCTTGACCACCAAGTATAAATTTGTTGTTCGGCTTTTCCTGTAACATTCCTTTTTGGTTCGGACCATCTTTTAGTAGCATAGCTTTTTTACCAACATACCGTATATGTAACCAAGCTTCTTTCCGTGTTAACGAGATCATTGTCTGCCTAGAAAAATTATCATAGTTGCGAAAAGTAGTTGATTTAAAGATTCATAATCAATTTGATGGCGTAGTGAAAAATGATAAATATAGTGAAAGTGATATAGATGATAAGATACGAAGTGTGATATAGATTAAATAACTATAAAATTAAGGATTATCGAGAATTATGATTAATGAAGACCTGGCATGCATAACATAAATTGCCGTTTTCTACCAAGCAGTTTCTGCAGAATGTTGCTGGGCAATCGATGCAAAAATAAAGCTTTACAGGCCTCATTTTTTGCTGAAATAACGAAACTAAATCATTGATTGCTTATACTGTAAAATCGTGCTTCATTGTATTAGGATAGGACAAGGTAAGCTTTTGTATTGATCAATCTGGGTGAGCTGTGCCATGCTTTCGAGTTCATAATGATTCCGTCGGAGTTAGTACGTTCCATTGTATTAAATGATTTTAGGTGACCAGTGTAAGTCAGGGTTTTTTTCTGTCGTAGAATCATGGCACAGATTCACAGAGTGCGGATTTGTCCCTATGTGGCATATCGGCACATACTAGCATTGCGCCACGTGCTCTTATTGCTTTACCAGGTTGTTATATTAAAACTTCCCCTAGGGGACTTATTACTGGTGTCGACCAATTCAACTAAAAATAATCGTTGAGATTCTTCCCCTACAGATGTTGCCAATGTAGGTTACGATGGTTTTGATGAATTCTGGAATTGGAAGATTTTTCCACTCATATTTGAATGGAAATTTTTGAATATTATAATACACTGGTCAGCATCTGGAATAATCCACTTAGTCATTATGCACCTTAAGATAAAATGAAAATTGCTAAAAATGTATCTCACTCTATTAAGTAATTATTTTGTCATGCTGGTCTTCTTGAAAAGTTTTTCTGTAAATTTAGTTGGATTTTGGAGAATATTCACTTTTTCTTCAAATTTAGGTGTTATGAAATAGTAAAACGTCGCTAGAGAAGTTTGTGCATGCTCATCCTTATGTAAGAACTCAGCGAAGAACAGCATCTTAGTAGTGAAATGAATGAATGGATATCAGACCTCATCTATATATCCAACTAAGTAAGATAGAGTTTGTTGCAAACTGAGATAAATAATTCAATTTCGCACAAATGTTTTGTACAATTATTTTGGAATGACCCAGTAGTCATCTAATTTTTAATTATCAGAACTTCCGACAACCTCATAGTGTAATTTTCTTATTCAATAGAACCTTTTTAGCTTCTGACGTTTTTCTCGTTCTATATCGTAGTCATTATACTATGTTTTAAAGATTTTAATCTTTATCAATTCCGTGGTATGTCTACATGGAGTTTCTCGTAACAATTTATCGCATTTTCTCCATTGGGAACTGTTTGTGGGTGTTGAACTGTCATGCATAACGTGAGTCCAGCTTCTCTTCAACAATCCTACATTTCCATACACGCGAGAAAGCGTAATTAAGACCAAATCTGTGTTTCAATTTACATTGCTATCCTATCTTATCAAATAAGGTTACAGGGTGCCAAATTTGCTGTTCTATAAAGGTGGTTGATACATAGGGTGACGACTTCGAAACGCTTTATCAGGGTAAAGGTGCATCAAGCTAAAGCAACAATATTCCAAAATGGAAGAATTATTGAGACTGCATAATAACGTGAAGACTGGCCATCTATGTATCCATCTTAGTTGGACGTAGTTTCACTTTGTTACTACTGAGCCATTTACTGCATTATTTTTTTGCATTATCGTTGTGTCTTAAAAAAGGATTCAATAAATGAAATTACGACATAATAAAAGGTCCGACAAAGTGTAGTTGATCCCTATATTCTCCACATTGCTTACCTGGCACATTAGGCATTGTCCTGTCTTGAAGAGTCGATCTAATACATTAAGTTTGAACCACGAAGAATACGATAACCACCCACTAAAATTACTAGATAAGAGAATTTCTCGTGCATCGATTTTTGAATATACTTTCCAATAAAATATATTTTCAATAATTATTGCGCGCTGCAAATATTATTGACCACAAAACTAAGAGTATTGTTTGTTCCTTGTTTGCTCTTTTCTGAAAAAAGAATTTGAGTTAAAACTCCTAGCTCGACACAAACTTAATTACAGTGTAAGACCTAAACTTCCTTAACTATCGTACGTGAAGCCTCTGAACTACGGTTATCAGTTATTTGTGGAACTTTTCATGTAAATCGCTTTATTTTCTCTGACTCATCATAACCAAACTTAAACGAGTTACTTTACTCTGTTTATATTATTTGTTCATTAAGGAGAATGAACCATTCAGTAGTGAACAGTTCAGTATTCATACGACCACTTTCATTCTTCTACGCTGCCTCACAACTTCCATTTTTCTTTCTTACTAAATTTTTAATTCCATGTATACATTATTATTATTGAGTGGTTCTTGAGCAAGAACCTAGGTAATGCAATCGATAGCACATTAGACCGCGTGTCCTTACATGCAGGTTCAAGTCACTAATTGAGGTGAAAAGTTTTGCGATGAATTCAGCATTATTAAGGCATTATTTATAGTTTTCAGAAAAGACTACTTCTAACCCTTCATCATTCTCCTCATTGATCTTCCATCTTGCGACACAGAAACGAATCCGAGCTCTAGCCTCCGAACGATGCTTCATCCTAAGAAACAAAACCTGGAAAATTATGATTGATGGCTTTCCCACAAGAAAAAAGCAATTCCACTTGTTGGAATTTATAAAAGAAAAGCCTTTTTCCAAGCCTAAGTAAAAAATACTTCCAGAGAAAAAACGTAGAATTCTAGAAAAATTGTAATATAACAAATGCCTGTAGAGATCTCTTCACCCTTCTACCTAACTATCCTACTTTTTTCTCGATCAGTAAAATAATAACAACAATAACTAACCTTATTGTAGAGATGAATTATTCTAACACGATCTCTCAACGGAAACATAAATGGTAAGAAATGATTGATAACTACCCGTTTTACGACGAAAGCAAAAATTACCTGAAAATTTATATGGATTAGCATGGTCAGTTGACCAAATTTTTCTTACTATCGTTATCAGTTGTCACTTATCAATGAGTGTTATTAGAATTCTTGAACTAACACGGAGCGATTAGGAAGTTTGCCTTTCTTGTTGAATAAGGTATTAAATAGAAAAAACGTCATTGATCAGTCGATGCGGGATACGTCGAGGAATGCGAGTTTACCATGACATCTTGAAGGTGTATGCGACTAGACTTTATACTAGATAGTTGGCAAGTTTCCAACAAGTGTAACAAGTGTAGCTCGCAGGTTTGGAGGGTTTGATGGACCTAGAGATGGCTGCTAACTTGTATAGAATGATCCGGGATCGCGCATCACTTTAGTATCCCTTATAATTGCGCTACGCATTACCTTAAGTGAGTATTGCTCCAATGAAAATGCATGTGATGACTCCAAATTAAGCAATAATAATGTTTTTACTTTCGGGGATGTGGATCAGCAATCATATTGTAACTTCGTATTCTTAAAAAAGGATTAGTCTTTCAGATCCATTCATCTTATTCCAATTCTGTGTAATTGAAAGAAGGACGATGAAAAGTAAGCAGAAGTGAACTAATCATAAATCTTCTGTTAGCTCAAATAAAATCATTGTCATGAAGAGCATAGATAGCAAAGTACTACAAGAAGAATCTAGAAATTAATCCTAGACATTCTCGTAGAAATTCCAACGATATCCAACCTGTAGCATAAGAGAAAGGAGTAGAGGAATTGCTATCCATGTTACAATGTGCTGGAGATTGGGCCGTTGTGGTGGAAGCAGACAGTGAGCGTTGCTCATTGTCTACAAACCAGTAATTTGAATGAAATTCAACTGAATTTCAGCTCTAAATGAGTGACGGTGTTGAAACTGACGCTGTCCATTTCTATTGTACGATTTCCAGCCACCATTGCTCGTATAAATTTAGCCACAATTCCATCGCCTTCCACCTAATGAAAAACACTTTATCAAATGTCTTATTTAGTTGACTTACCGATTAGATTGAAAGAATGTTTGTCGATTTTTTGTACGCATACATTTTCGAAAATCTATATCGTATGAAAGAATTGTTTCACTCTAAGTCATTTGTATACTGTGTATTAATGTATATATTGTGTATTTGTGTATCCGTATCCGTATTATTGTGTTAGTTGACTAACAGCAATAGATCTCTTACAATTCCTACATTATTCGACTGCCTACTGTGCTACACACTTGGTCAAATAAAAACTTCTATTGACAAAAAAATGATTTGAAGTGTAGACAACAATGTTAGAGAAGCAGCGAAAACAAAAAGTAGTAAAAATCAAAGTATATAAGTGCAGGTTATGGAGACCACTAGATAGCCCACACGACTAGATATTGGCCCACTAAGGTGTCGAAATTTCAGAAGCTTACGTCTACTGCTGCACTAGAAGATCCGAATTGCTCAATTTTCGTATGTGAAGCTGATACTACCTAAAGGAGAGAATGAATATATGCTGGAAATAGCTCTGTATGCAGTGTGTTCCTAGGAACAACGGCAAATAACTGAACCATCGACTTGCAAGCATTGCTATGATACCGGAATTCATTTCAATCATTTGTATCCCGGTAACATTTCTTTATTCTGTTTAATAGATGGTATTCGTCAAGTTTTTATCGAATTCTAATCAATGTAAAAAAAAGATATCAGTAAGATGTCTTTGAAACCATACCGCATTTAAAAAGGCATAGAAGTAGTAATCAAGGATGATGATCAACGTAGCCGCCACCGTAGTTACAAACCAAGTAATAAGTGAAGTTTTTGCTCGCATCAGTTCATCTTTTGTCGGTTTGCTTAATTTAAGTAGAATACGATTAAATGGTGCAATGAATGTTACGCATCTCCTTCAAAATGTTATAATTAAGGCTGAATAAAAGCATTTACAAGCGGTGAGAACGCCATAAAAACAAAACGTTCAGTGATACACGTAACGTTGTTTGGTCTAATAGTTTGATGTCAACAGAATCAATTGTATAGGAATACAATATTATGAATACTTCTAATATTAAAAACTGCTGTAATTATAACAGGTGGTCATCATTACTCCATTTACAAGCTGGATATGAATTTTTGAAATTTGGTGAGCCACAAATAAGACGGTGGATAGCGTGCATTTATTAATGAACTAAACAATTGTCACCCTTCACTCTCTCTTAGATTAAAGCTGAAGCAAGCGAAGAAGAATCATTCTCAACCGTCAAAAACTCATCCTCATTCTCCCATGTAAGTTCACTAAGGAATTTTGACCTATAGACGTTTTTAATTTATTCAATGTCATGTTGTAAAGAATACTTTCTCGAGTAATCTCTATTTTATTATTCGGATTATACGAAAAGTAGACACATATGATTTATTATATTGATTGCTTTCTCTGAATAGTCATCGTATCGAATGTTAGCGAGTAAAAGTGCAAATCTTCTGGTTCATAGGAAGTCAAAATTATTTCTCCATTTCAATTTCCTCCTGGAATCGAACTTAGCTGAGAGACTGAGAAGGATATTGTTACAACATTCCGAACTCTCCGCCTCCTCCTTATATAAGTTGTTTACAGTAAACATCTACTCTGTACTCTTCACTCATGACCTCTAACCAATTTACTTTTACCTTTGCCATTAAAGTGGTTCTCGTTATCTTATTATATTAAAAGTCTCATATGATTTCCATGATATGTCAAATCATGACGAATTCTTTTTGATCCTCATATATCATTCTTACCTTTTGTATCTGATTAGTAATTCTTATCTGATTACCTATTCACATCCTCATGAATCCTATTATGTATATTCTTGATCTATCGTTATTTTAATCTTGATGTAATATTTTATGTATTTGTTAAATATAGGTTTAACCCAAGTTTGAGGCTTCTTTACACAAGTTCAAGGCGAGCAGTACTAAAGACCCGCGTGGCAAACTACTCACGGCGAGCGTAAGATGTTCACTGGTATTACTAATATCCGTTAGCCAGTCAACACATTTATTGCGTCAGCTAATCTTCTGTTAATCCATATTCGTTCCAAAGCCACTGACACCACTACAATTCTTGCGCATCGGCCACCACATGCCAAGATAAAAAATTAGTTGATATGACCTTTTTGAAATGCTTCTAATGTTGTACTCTTTATAAAATTCGATATGGATGTGATAAAATAAATTACCTGAAAACATTCATGAGCTTCAAATCGGCGCGTTCTTGGGCAGAAATGAAACGAATCGCTTGTTGTCCGAGCATTTCTCTGTGATGATCAATTTGCCAAAAAACACTAAAAATTACTTTATAACATTTAAAATATTTTTCCATGTGTCACATTATAAAATTTGTTTTCTGCAAATATATTTGCGGTTTATGTAATGTTGAAAATACTTAATGAATCTGCACCAACATAATGAATTATTGAATCTGAAAGAGAAGTAGAAATTAACAATAAATATGAATGCCTCACTGAATGCATCATTCTTTCGAGTAGTTAAAGATCTTTGTTATACACGAAACGAAACAACACTAAATTTCTATTCCACTTAAAAGTACTGTTAGCTATTTCGGTAAACAAAAACGAAATGTTTGATTCAGAGCCTAACAAATAGAATAGTCATGTTGCTTAGTAACTCTAGTTTGAATGCAAATGTTTAGTTCATTAACACTGAAGAATAAACAAATGCTGTTCAAGAATCTATTGCTGTCTTTGTTTTTTTTTTCGCTCATGTTCAAATGGTAGCATGTAATAATAGTAGTAACAGTATATGCTGCAAAAATGGGATGCCAAGCACAGTGGCAGGAGGTGCAGTAATGTCATGCAAACGGTGGCTCGATTGTGCAAAAGTCATATATTGGAGTGGATTAAATGGTATCAGGAAGTCTGGGAGCATAGTAGTGATTTTATATAGGTTGGTTCACTCAATTCAATTTTTGAAGCAGACTCTATTCAATCACCTTCAAGATATTACGATGAAGATAAAGATCAATCATGGATCCCACAAATAGATCAACACCAAAGCTTGCCTTACTATGTTTGCTTTTCATATATATCCTATATTTTAAATAATATGAATTAAATTTGTTGCATATTTTTAATAGTTTAAATTAAATTTACCTAGTTATGAAACAATTATTGAAGTCGACGTTAGTCTGGTAATTTTCAATCAGCTGTACAGAATCACGAAAAATTACGTAGACGTAGAAGACAAAAAGTGCTTGTACAATTTGCTTAGCACTCCGTAGCACTATCTAAAAATAAATTGATAATTAGATTAAGGAGGCATATAAAATAGGCGGCAGAGTTGGCTCATTGATTGCTCTCCGGTTAGAAATAATGCAAATAATAGGCTTATTCAATTAATAGATGAGAAAGAGCTCTGTAAAATAAGCAAAAATATTAAGTAGACCTTAACATAGGTTACTCCAATGCTAACAAACATCTTCATTTCACCAACTTGGAATACGTTCTCTAGACGAGGCATTTCAACAAGCATCATATGCAACTGAAATGTTAACCGTAAAAAGCATAGTACAAGAAAAAGTTCAAATAGAGTATATAATCATAGATTTAACTGATTTAAAAAAATCTGTTATACTGTTATACAATCAGAGAGGACAAAGAACTTTACCAAGAGGTGTCATGGTAACAGTCAGGTTCAATTATTCATTTTGATTATTGGGTTAATAGAATCATTTAATGTTTGTAGATCGGAGGTCATCAATGAAGGTGCAATGCTATATCTATGAGGGGGTGCAGTGGTGGAGGTGCCACAGTGACACGCAGGCCCGAATCAGTACGTTACCGCCTCCCAGTACTACTAAGCTCACCATCCCTTCAAAATCGATAAATGGACACCAAAGAAATCTGTGTAAAAATAACTACCGCTGATTTGGTGAAGAGCGGTCAAATTAACTCACTGTATAGACCAGACTTGCATTCAACCACCTCCACGACAGCACGCTGATCCCGCCACAAGGGACTGATCAACGCCTACGCTTGTGTTATTCGTGTAATCGTACTATATTTATACTATTATTGTTACTTGTTTATAAAGGTTTAATCTCCCAAGTTTAAGGTACTTTTACAAGAATTATATAATTATATAATTAATTAATTATAATAATTATAATTATAATATAAATATAATATAATATAAGAATAATATATAATAATATAAGAATTATATAATTATATAATTATTTATATCTCTCTATCACAAAAATTCATGCAAGACACAATAACAACAAATAAGCTTATCGAACACGCTACAACAAATAATTGTTACGATAACGTCTGTAGAGAATACTCGGTCGAGTAATCCCAACTTTATCACTTAAATGTGCTGCTTTCCCACCAAATCTTGCTACTTGAACCGAGCAATCGATCAATGTGTGCAGCGCGCTCCTAACCAACCACAATTTTTAGCATGATAAGGATCACATAGGCATGGGAAAGCACGCCCAACAGCTACATATAGCCACCTTCAGACACAACATTGGTTATGACACTGCGCGTGAGCGGTACGTCCCACACCCAAATCTCCGTGACGCAAAATTCTTTCCTAATTGTTCTTCATCTATTAATTCTATGTTATAATGAAATATATTAAACTGATATAATTCTATACATTAATGGGTTTCTATAGTTCTCTATTTCTATGGCTCTAACTACACAATGAATGATTGGATTTATCATATGAAGACTCATTCATAATTCATGAGGCTCATCTTATTACTCATGTTTGAGTTGGTCCAGCATCGCTAGTTTCATGTCGTAGTCACCATTCAGCTCAGTGCATTCAGTAACAGCAATATCCGATATATTGTCTAGCCACATCTTTGTCACCTTACAATTACCGAATATTGTATTGTATTGTTCTTGTCTTCGATATTAGTTATTATTGTAGTATTGTTATGGTTTATATGAAAGTTTAATTACCCAAGTTTGAGGTGCAATAACTCAACTTCGGAGCGAACCTAACCGCTACCGAATTCCGAACCCGAATGAACACACACAACATTTTCTAAACTCCTTTCGGGAATCACCATCCGGAAATTTCTCTATATTGTGACATTCAATGAGTTTCCGATAAGATTAGTGAGCCTATGAGAAGTGGTAATTGATATAAAACATCTTTATGAATAGAAAGAAAGAAAGACAAGTCCGTAAAAAATCAAAAGAATAAAAATAAACATAGCCAAACATTCGCTTGCAGCTCGATGTCAAGGGTGTCTGTCAGATTGACGACCTCGTTCATATCAGTTTCCATTGTGTTACTTAATCCAGCTTTTGACATGTATTGCTTACATACAGCAATGGATTCTATCCGACGTTTCATAACCTAATATTAATAAAGTAACCAAGAAATATATTGCATTGATTTGGTGTTTCCTATGATAAACAAACAGATTTCTCCGATTGTATGGAGCATATAGCTTACTTTAACGTACAGACCTATACATGATTTTAGTTAAATTGAGTGTTTTCGCAATCATTTTTAGCTGCTGTTCTCAGAAAAACCAGTCAATTATGAAGGAAACGTAGTTTTTTTTTCCGCACTTCATATGATTCTCATCTTATATCTGTTCATTTGCATTATATCGCAGATTCAATGATATAGAAGCACTGAACAGGGCATGCAAAATAATCTGTTGTTTAGCACTAGTTTCGGTGAGGATTATTAAGATCTACTAGTCGTCGGCTTTGTAGAACAGTAATTAAGGTACCATAGTAATATGCGGCTCACCACACGCGGGCACGCATGCACACCAAGTCTATCATGCCCTCCTTCAGTCCAGGGTTAGTAGATTAGAACTAGAGAAATCTGCATAAGATAAACAGCATTGACATGGAAACGATTGTCCAATTAAAGTCAGTGTTTAAATCCGGCTCACATTTAATTACCTCCATCATATTCCGTTGAGCACGAGTACGTAGGCGCACTTCACGATTTCTTAGAAGTTGCGCAACGCAGTGATACTAGATGAAGCAATGTTAAGCGAGAGTTCGAGTCCAGTCGCTGTATAACATGGTTAACCCAGGAGCTTCTAGTGTTGTTAACTAAGATACTATGTATAACTCACATATGAATAATGATTACAAGAACGTGGTTTATATAAGAGGATAAATAAAAGGGGTAAGAAAATTATGTGCTACTAAGTGTTGCAGAGGGAAGGTAAACCATCTCAAATTCAAGCAAGCTAGTAGCTGCTACATTGCTTAATTCCTTGTCAAATGCGTGATCGAATCTATCACTCACGCTGCGTAACAAACACAGCGGCTGCTCCTTTCCTTCTTATTCATGTACGTTGCATAAATCATAGATAATTCAAGCTGATTCAGTACTTAACAAGAACATGAACATAAAGCTTTTGAATTTCTATAGCGGTATTTCACATTATACATAGTGTTATTCTGTAAAAAATAGCCTAACGGAAACTAACATCACATAATTGTTCTGCGTTTAACTTCGGACATACGAAGAACATCAGGTAAAACGGCATTGCTTTATAGCATTTATCCTAAAGAATCACTTTGCAAAAATCAGAAAGAAATGTGAAAAATAATAAATTTATGAGCTTTTCAAAGTCAGTGGAAATCAAAGGAATAGCAATTATGTGAAAAATTTTTTAGGACTATTATTATTCAACTTTGTTCCCGACTTTCGATCTATCCTCTTCAATAATTTCATTCATTTTTGCAAACATGCTTTAGTAAGGCCACTACTATTGAAATGCTTTTAGAAAAGTTTTAATCATTAGATATCGCATAGCACCTGATTTAAGCTTCAATTCCAAGTGATATCAATCCTAAGCTGGTCCTTAACTTTTCTCAAGTTTTAGTTTTTTTTATATTTTTTAGTTCTTTTACTGGTTTTTGAACTGTTCATCCAGCATTTTAAACTAAATTTGCTACAAATACACCTTAGTCTGCTATTCTATTGCACTACTTACAATGTCGTTATATTTATCTTGTTTCGTGAGAATTAAGGGTCCATCTATATGATATGTGAATAAATAGCTACACAATAACGAATACTACTCATGAATTCTTGGAAGCTAAAAACTCAACTTAACAGATGACATCAGGTCACGACACTTCATAACGCCATTGACAAATACGTCGTTACATCTTTTCGCAACTCGTTTAGCTATTTGTCTACCGTGCTGAAACAATCTCATCAGAAATTGAATGAGTATGTTTGTATGTTAGGTTGCATGTATGTTGTTTATTTGTATGTTTAAAAAGTATGTATCACAAGGATGTTATAATATAATATGAGAGCTGATGGCTCAATGATAACATATACAAACTACAGCGTTAAGCCAGATTTGCTTTTAGTTCTATTACACCGCCGCAACCCAAAACCAAGCCTTTTATCGATTTTAGGTCGGCGGGTGAGTATCAGTATTAACTGATCCAAATCACATCGTTGATTCGATATAAAACGATAAGTATGTGATACACGTCATTTGAGCGGACATTTACATACAGAAATAGCACTGCTAAACACCAATACTTATTCCTATTGATACATGCATAACCTATCGATCAATCTTCTCACACTTACTTTTGTTTTGAACTCCGTCCATGATGGTTTTGTGAGTAGCATATGGTTGCTATCTTTTGCTATATCATGTGATTCTTCTTCATTGACATCTTCATCTTTGCTTTGAAATTCTTTATTCATCATTATTGAATCCAGAGCTTTCCGTCTGATAAAATTCTAAATATGGTAGTGTAAACGGTTCAGTGAATAGAGATAATATGATAAATGACATATCATGTCTCTCTATGGTCCAATGATGCAAACAAATTCGAACACAAATGCATGTTGTTCAATGAAGTTTGGCCTAGGGTAAACTGTAAAAGTTAGTGAATTCAGTAACATGTTAGTTTAATAGTGTATCGTGTTAGCCCAGTTTTTTAAAGCCGATTATTCAATTGCAAAGACTGGCCAACCCTTAAGTAACAAATACTGTAAGTGTACATTAAGCTGTTCATCATGTTCGTCCAATTTCTTATCCTCTTTAGTTCTGATTTTTTTCAATTCTGCCATGAATGGTATCAGAATGCTTCGTATCGTACTGACGAGGTCCTTTAACATCTCTAGACCCACTTCTGAATAGAACATCGTCAAAAATAGATGTATGCAAAGCATTGTAAGCACTCAATTAACATATTTGAACCTTTACGAGTAATAAATGGATCGTAACTAATTTTGTAGCTCAATATTAATGAACCTTTTATGTAAAGGGGAAAATCACATTCTAGAATTATTTCATGGAACGATGGCGATTCATATTTTCGAAAAAGCATAATGTTTCAGAAATTAGAAGCATAAAAAACCGATTATCAGATTTTTAATTAGTCACACATGATACTATCCTATTACATTTTCGAAAAAAAAAAAACATGTGCTGTATCTTCCAGTCGAGATCAAACGGAAAAGAATTTTGTAACACTTTAGCTTTCAAGGCTTAGTTCAATGACCATGACCACAATTGTAGTGATCGTTTGGCCAATGCACCAAGTTGTAGTGTAGTGGCCGATGCGCCGAAATTGTATTGGTGTCATTAGCAGTGAATATCTTAACGCTCGCCGTAAGTAGTTTGCCACGCGGGTCTTTTTTGTAGTGCTCGCCTCGAACTGGTGTAATGGAACCTCATACTTGAGTTATT
>KN716368.1:57427-90125 GCA_000816705.1 Dictyocaulus viviparus
TAATGATATAAGGACAACCAGTTTAGTGGCGAAGGTGGAAGAAGATTGTGTTAAGCCATGAGTGAGAGTGTGGAGGAGATGTTTACCGTAACTGCTTATGTAGGGAAGAGGTGGAGACTTCGGTATGAGGAAATAATGTCCTTTTTCTGTTCGTCAGCTATGTTCATTACCAGAATTATATCGAAATTATGACCTTTTATGGATCAGGGCATTTGCACTTCCACTTGCCTCCAGCATTTCTAACTTTCGATACGATGACTTAGAAACCACAAATTAATATAACAAGTAATATGTCTTTGCTTTGCACGTAATTTGAGTGATAAAGTAGAGATTACTCAACAGAGTATTCTCTATAACAATTAAGCTTAAATAATTGTAAGGATCTTTCGTTCTTGTATCTAAGTAATGTTATTTTACCAAAAAATATTGAAAATGAAAGAATATAATAAACATTAAGTGGTTACATTCAGAAAAATCAACTACCTAATTGTCTTTCAAGAACTGCTTCAACCGGTCCGGTCAACATTGATACGCGATTTGAAGCAATTTTCGCTTGAAGTTCAAGATGACATAATAATATCTCCGCTGTTCTCTTAAGCACAAATAGTTTATTCATAGGACAAGCTTCAGCATTAATCTATGTAACTTTTGTAGAATGAACCACGCATTCCACATCGCATAGGTGACCGAGCCTCTTAAATTCAGTTACTTGGTGTAATTACTCTGTCAATTCTCGTTGCGTATAACAACAACATTCAATGAGGCCCAACCTTTATAACAAGCAGAATTTTTCATAAGATTCTATTTTATAGACCACATCTAAGTGGCAGCAAGTGTCATAGTGGTTTATCGAGAGTACCACTCGCTCTTTGTTCTAACCTTCGCCGAGAAGGAAAACACATTCCGCAATGTTTAAACGGAAGCTATGCTGCCAGTGCTTGTTGATTTAAGGAAGGAAACCGTCTTATGCAAAAGGTGTTGACTATTTTCATCAGAATGGCACAGTCAAAATGCAGCCTTCTGACCCGTGACTTGCCATCCCATTTGAGAGGCGTTCTACAAGGAGATGCTATTTTGCCAAAGGCATTCACTGCCACTTTTCAATGCACAATGAAGTGGTCAGATTGGCAGAAAAAGAAGCATTAGAAGCGGTGTAGAATCCCTATGAAACCTTTTTTTGTGAATGAAATCATCTCATTTTTGAAGTAGAAATACTATTGAATAAACTGAACGAAGCTGGAGAACAGATAGGATTTTGAGCTAGCAAGAAGAATAAAGAATATACAGTTCTTGAGAAAACCATGGCATAATACTTACTCTGCAAGATTAATTTCTAACTAATTAAATGGTCTCATAAGGATAAGGTGTTCAATATGGCCACAGCTTATTCAAACGGTCTGCTCAACATTGTGTCACCTCCTACCACCACGATACCTAATTTTTTAAGTAATATGTGCAAGCTGTTAATTGTAATGAACATGTATATTTATAATATACTTGTTATGCCTACGGTAATAGTGGGCGGAGCTGCGAATCATTAATGAGAGCACCTGGTAGTTAGTGACGATGTTAGTGATGGATCCTTCGCTCAGATTGTCCAAGATTAGGAGTGATAATGGTGCTGAAAAACTCATTATTTAGTATAATGCCTATAACTAATGCTTGTTTACCACGACACATTTGAGCAAAATGACATGTCCTACCTTGTCCATTTTTACCCATGGCTCCAATAAGAACACAAAGCATGGCACATCGGAACATCTAACACAATAACATGTTTTTATGTAAACTACTATATGTTACATAAAGAATAATTAAGTCTTAAAGTTTTGGATTTTTTATGCTTTTATGTTATAGTTTCTCTGTTCCTTTTAAGAACTTTTTCTTAGTGGAGAGAAGTCTTTCTAGAAATGAGAAGGCTTCGCATGTCAGTGATATTAGAGATAATTGTTAATAGCACATCAATCTGTTTCCCATAAGAAAGAAATTTATAGGAGGATATATAGGAGCTTACCGGGCTCAACGAAAAAGCAAAAGCTGTGGAAACGATCATGAACCACTTGAAAATAATACCATAAACTGCATGGAAATCAGCAAAATTCAACTTTCTCCAACCAAGATAGTAAAGGAATGAGCAGAAGATAATACCAAACAGTAGATTCAACAGGATTCGTAGCCGCCAATAGTCACTAATTTCACTGCAAACATTCCTTAATAAAAGGAATATTTCGCGAAATTGCTATTTGCGTTTTCGACTTGTCTTGAATTTTATTCAACAAATGTTAAAGCATAAACACAGAATGGTAAGACGATGATATACTCGCAACATCTCGATTCTATAGATGATTCAACTGTTCATATCCTTCTAATACCACTTAATTTATAAGTTTTGTACAGAGTTGAAAAGGAGCTAAAGATGTTTACTAAGAACGAAATCATTCACACGGAAAAAGTGTAAGCCTACTTTTATTTGGTATCGCTTTAGAAGGAAATCAAAATTTCTTCTTGTCATGCTCATAATAGGTTTTTAAGATTTCTAAACTCCATATTGACGTTTGGCAGTCACATAGATCTGAGATGAGCGTCCACCTCACTTCATCATGTTTAGTCTTGCACAATGTGGAAGGTGTTCTCTATTTGATGGCCATTGACGCCGTTGAAAGAAGAAAACAACATTGTGCAACAAAATGAAGTGATGTAGACGTCCCGTCCCGTGTCGACCAGTTTCTGAAGAAAGTGAAAAAGCAGAAAAATCAACTTAGGAATTACGAAATTATGAAAGCTTAACAACATGAATAATGTTATGGATATTGGAATATTACTGAACTAATACATTTTCCTAATTGATCATAATTCGATAACTGATTCGTAAGATTTTAGAACTTACCTTCTTAAGAAATAGTCTTCAAGAAAACCGGCATTGGTTTTTTTACGTATTTCAGCACGGCGTCTATCCGTAAAATAACCGCTAGCAACCATGAGAAAATTTAAATGATGAGGAACCACCGGTTTTCCTTGACGAACTATGTCTACATTTTGTATCATTTTCGACTTATTCAAGCCAAGATTTGTCAAATATTCTAAAAAAACTCTATCATTATATGTTCAATAAGAATATGGCTTAGCATTCATTCTGTATCATACTTGTTTTTCTGAAAGAAGAAAACTTGCTATGTTTCACTTATACGGTTGAAAACATGACATACGGCATATAGGGATATATATATATATATATATATATATTAAACATATACTTAACATAGTATACTTATTATCTTTAGTTTTTTTTGAAAAATGTTAAACCACTTGCAAGTCTCTATGATAAGCAGCCAGTAGCCAATCATTTCTTCTATATTACGATAAAGGCGAATGCATCTCATGACGATTGATCACTACTAAGAGATAGCTTAACTTATTTAATTTATGTTAATTAAGTAAACTTTTGTATTTAAACGAGCAATACTGTTATGGCTAATTAGTCAAATGAAATGTGGCTGATTGCCTTGAACAAAGTGGTTTGCAGGTTATCATCAGGTATTTTGGCATCACAGTTTTTCAGAGCTTCTGTCACGATCACCTGAAAATTTGGCTTTTACTAAAGCGCATTTTCGTAAAGTATGCGGTACTTGCTATAGTACGACCACAGCGCAAGATGTCACACTAACTTACAGCGCAACAAAAAAAAAAGCAACCTTGTTGTGCACGAAAAATGCAGCTCACGGTGTTCCCCAGAATTCTGAATTTCTCGAAACATGTTGCAGTAGCAGTTGTAGAAAGAATATTTAGCTTTCCCATGAAACATCTATAAGTCTGAAATTTGAAGGCGACCACTGTAAACACGTGATTTAGATGCACTGTAATTTTTTGCTCATAAACAACATGTAAACATAACATGACATATACATATTTATTATATATATATGTATATATATATATATATATTTCTAAGTCACAATTAAAATGAAAAGGCCAAACAGGTATTTCTTTTGTTGTCGAAAATAAGACAAGGAGGTTCAAATAAAATAAGAGAAGTGATGTCCGGTCGTAATCAAGAATGAAAGTACTCGTCCTACGTTCGAATTGCGATCTTTTCAAGCTTACAAGACATCAGAGCAAACGATACAAATAATAAACGGTCCAGACAATCATGAATCTAGCCTTGTGTGATTTAGAATTTCACATCAATTTTTGTTGTCCTGATGTCCAAATCGAAAGTATAAATACGAAATAAAACTGTAAACCTCAATAAAAAAGTGCAAAGGCACCGATAATAAATAACATTTTAATGAACAGCATTATGTGAAGTCATTGTACACGTGAAGAAAAAACAAACCAATCCTACTCAACCTATAACGGGTAGGTTTCGTTTATCTTACTGGTATGAATATGATAAACGAAGAGATAAAAATAGAATACAAGAATTCATCTACAAAAAGTCTGTCGGGGTTTAACTTTATCAGTATTAACACATTAGCTCATGAGCTATTAATTATGCAGTACGCTTCGAGTGCAGACAAGGTTAGGTATAAAAACCATAGAGATATGAAGAAGACTGAAGTGAGAATCTGAAATGTTTTGAAAAATTACAAATAACTATGCCCTAAATACTGAGCACCTGATAGAACATCTTTTCTATATCGAAACAAAGCTTAGTTAGTTGAGACTTCCTAATCGTTGCGCTGCGAAGCGTGCCCGAATTACAACAGTTACAGTAAAAGCTTTTAAAATTTCTCACACAAACAGATAATTAGAACAATCATACCCTGTATCCGAGAGGCCCTCCTAGCTCTCCGCCAACAAGTTTCCCTCTTCTTAATACTATTATTGTAATACAGGCGCATGCTTCGAGGCAAAATACCAGAACAGAGAATCCAAGATTTCCGGGATCAACAAGAAACCTTCAATTGATATTATTTTTCATAAGATTCCGTCACCCTTTGCCATATTATTTTTTATCTGGTGTTTTACAATTTTACAATTGGTCAAAATTTAGCTTTTTTGTGATAAGCTGACTATATGCTAAAAATGTACAGATTATGAGCGGTACGGATGGCTAGACGGCTCTGACATAACCGAAGTAATCTTATATTCATAAAATTTTTCTTCGTGAAACATATTTGAGTTGAACGACATGTATTTCTTTCGAGCCTATCAAATTTGCAGCTTATAAACCACTGAATTAATAAATAATTAGCACCTGATGACTTCAATATTTAGGATAAGAATACATGAACTTTGAATTTGATCAATTATTCTTAAATTATTCATTTATGATGCGTTAATGCATTTGTATTCAGACTGCTATCCAAGAGATGATTGGATGCGATTCTATTGTGCTGAAGCGTCAACGAAGCAATCTTCAAAGAATTAGCTTTTTTTTATTTTTATTTTTTCCTGGTACAACTTACGTACATTGCGAAGATAGGTTTGATAGCGCTGGTGCGGACCTGAAGTTGCATGCTATATTTAAGCACCGCGCATTCACAATAGCACCCCTTACCACCGCTACGCAGCCAACTTAATGATGCTACTGCCTATATATAAGATAAGATAAGCATAAGTGTTGATCAATCCTCTGCAGCGATGTGCGACTACGAATTCATGCTCAACGTGATATCGTGGATATAGTTGGATGCGAGCTTGATCTTGAGTTGACCATTCTCAACCAACTCTGTGGTAGTTGTCTCACCCAGATTTTCCCGGCACCAATTTACCGACCCCGAAGGGATGGCGTGCTCCTATATACGGAATGGTAATTTTTGATAATGTCAATCTATTCCAAGATAGCTATTCTAGGACTTCCATTCTGTAATATTCTATGTCAAGAATTTAAATGTATATCATTACTGTAACTCATTACTTAACGACTAATGCACTTACTTTGTTCCGTTGAAAAAGTGATAAACAGCAGCCACCGACCAAGCGATACCGATACCAAGGAATACATTCACGGCATTCGAACCAGTAACATTTCCTATGGAGTTATCGGCGTATTTGTCTTGTACTGCAGACACTTTAGAAGCGAATGTATCTAAAATATAACTCATTAGTATTTTTCAAGCTTTGAACTTAGTATCAACTTATTGTGAAGTACGAGTTTGCAGTACAATATGGTCATCATTTTGAAACATAATAAAATCATTACTTCAGAAAACTGCACCGTTATTGTAATAAACAATGCGTAGCAAGATATTATAGATATTATTATAGCAAGATAGCAAGATATATTTGAAAATCATGGTGGCTTCGTCTTCTTTTCTCTAAAGATCAGTTACCCATTATTAATGTTGAAATTGATCTGTTAATTCAGATTCGGGTTCGGCAGCCGTTAAGTTTACCCCAGCTTTAGTTATTGCACCTCAAACTCGCTTAATTAAACCTTTATTTAAACAGACACAAAAACACTACATCAAGACTACAACATAGACAAATCAAGAATTAAGACAATATCATGGACAATCGTACCAGACTTCTAATAAAATGGCATAACGATAATCAGTTTATTAAGTTGAAAAAAGGTCGTGTTAGGGGTTACGAATCGAGAGTATGGAGGAGCGTACTTACTGTATCCGCTTATATAGAGAGAGGGTGGAGACATCGTTATGTTGAAACAATATCTTTTGCAGTCCTTCAGTTAAGTTCAATTCTAGAAGCAAATCGAGATGTCGAAATAATTATCATTTATCAGTTGTGATTTATGAGGATATTTGCGCTTTTACCCACCTCTTCATCATTTATAACTTTCCATACGATGACTCAGAGACAAATAATTAATATGGTATATGACGCCTTTCCTCTTCATGTAATTTGAGTGACAAAGTAGAGATTACTTGACAGAGTATTCTCTACATTTTAAATGAAAGATGGTGAAAACCTTGAGGTACCAATTCAATGAATTTTCCACTTTTATCCTTTTATTAAAATTAATTGTCATTATATGCACTTAAGCAATACATAAACTTTTGGGTAAAAGGTTAGTGAATAAAATTGCGAATAGATTGGAAAAAAATGGTAACAAAAAACAAAATAACGCACCAGGTACTGAAGTTCCGAGAGCAACGAATGAGATAGCGGTTACAGAATCTTTCAAACCAACCCAACAACCAAATTGTGAAGCAAGATCGCCCACAACTGCTGTCAGTACACCAATCATGAAGATTGACACCACAAAACAGGCCCATCCTCCCCAGTAGTCTATAACTCTTTTGATCATTGCTATGATCTCCGAATTCATAGAAGTAGTTGTTTTATGCACTTAGAAGAAGCCATATAGGGTATATTACCAGTTGGAGGAATCGTGGCAAAGATCAACTTCCATGGAATTGTAAGGAAATGCATAAAATAGTCAGAAAAACTGGGTGGCGTTTTTTCACTCATCTCATGGCTACCGACTCCATCTTCATTCTCGTCGTCGTCATTTTCGTCTAGAAGATAACATCAATGTAAAGCTATAACTCATATTTGTTAAGAGTGATTTTTTTGGGTGAAGATTTGGTTGAACAGCCTTACCCGCATTCACTGTAAGAGCATCAATGAATTGCTCTCGCCATGAAGACGTGCCCAGCATTAGTTTTGTATTGGCATTCTTGATCATGCGGTCAACAATACCCTGGATATTAAAATAATTTACTTCAAATATTTCACTTTGTTTTGCAATATGTATATTATATTCATACATATATTATGGTACAAAACACTGTTTTCATTTAATTCAAGTGCACAACATTCCTGCAATATTCCAGTCATTTGTACCTCTGAAAAATTACAAAGCTTTGACAATTATGTGTAAAAACTAGTCAACACTTGTAGAATTGAAATTGAAATAGCATAAATCATATTAAAAGTGCAACCTTTCCCACCTTATCAGGTTTTGGGCAAAACTATGGTGCAAAGCAGCGTATTTATACCAAAGAGTATCTTCAAACTCTAGTTTTGTCACTCAAACTAAGAGTATGTCGATTCAGGTTCCTTAGTAGTATTGCACATTCCAAGCATAGTAAAACATAATTTGCAGTGGTTCCGTATGAAGAAACGTCGTCTGTAGGGAAGTGGTAATGCTATAAACGTAACTCAAACCGTACTGTAGGTGTCAGTCTTTGGGATGCTAACAGACACTAAACTGACCGTTTTCAATAGCAAAAACACGAAGTAAGAAGTAAGAATCGCATTAACTGTAGAACGAATTAACTATGAATATTACTCACAAACGACAGATTATGAGGCATGATATATAGGATTTTATATATATTGTTAATCATACATATTGTCATTTAAGAAATAGACCAATTAATGGAATATTCTCCACAAAGAGGGATTTTGATATACACGAGCCTTCCCTCCTAGATGGCTTACCGCCTCAAGGTGGCTGGGAGGTGTTCCTAGGTTTTTCATTTTGATATGAGGACCAAGCTGAGAGTAAACCTATCAAGAACCGCCACCGACTTGATATGATAAGGTCACAAGGAGGCCCATCCTTCTGATATATAAAGGCAGGTGACTGCCTGCGGTGAAGATCGTGAGAACGCCTGATCTGGGCTAAATGAGAAATCCAGGAAATTCAAGCTACATCAGAATAACTTTGGCCTCAGTCCACCGCCCACTGGGCTATGCCATTCGTAACGTCGGACGGTAAGACAACCGGTGTGAGGCTGTCAAATGTCGGGCCAATTGTGACTAAAAAAAAACACTCCCACGGCATGCCATGGAGACTGTTTTTTGTTTTGTACATATAATGCCAAAACAGTCTCCTCAGACGCCAATCTCTATGCTCTCCTTGGAGCTACGAAACGTATCAAATTTTCACGTGATAGCTTTCTAGGAAACCAAGAGCAGAAAAACCTACATAACACAATTTAATGAAGGAACACCTGTTATCCGTAGATAGAAGGTCCCACACGTCGGTGGCGTTGGCTTTGTCGTACATCCATACGTCGTTGATCTCGTCGACTCTTATGAGATTCTATCTCCTCGTTTAGCCATACTCCGTCCCAACCACGGCGTAATAAGAAAATCAATATAATCAATCGTAATTCACCAACTGGTGCAGCAAATCAGAGCGAATTAGACGCATTTTACAACGAGTTGGAAAAAGTTATCCGGAACGAAAAATCTTTCTGTAAATTCGTTATCGTAGACTTCAACGCGAGAATGGGGACGATGGACCAAAAGCACTATAAGGTCGGAAAGTTTGGATTAGGAGATCGAAACAAAAATGGAGAACGTCTTACGGCACTCTTGTCCACAGTACGCCTCTTCCATGGAAACTCATTCTATGTGAAGAAAGAACACCGCCGATGGACATGGGAGTCGCCAAACAGAGGGACCTATGCGGAGATCAATCATACTCTTACTAACAGAAGACGGTGTCTTCTAAATACGTCGGTAGTACCATCCTTCTGCACTGGGTCTGATTACCGCCTTCTTCGTACGGAGATTCGTTTCAGCAGCAAACTAGAAAAGAAAACCTGTCATCGCACGAAGAGAAGAAAAGAAGTCGTTTACGATGGAAACGCTCTCAACGATATTCTTTCCATATATAACTGGCAGATGAAAGGTAACCCTACCGAAGACTATGAGTTGCGTATGAAAGGAATGCAAGAATGTGCTAAATGTGCTTCAGTCTCTCAATTAAGAAGGTCACAACGCATTTCTGCGGCAATCAAAGAAATGCTCATAGCTAGGAGAAGATTGATGCTGGTTCCAACTGCAATCTGTCTAAGCCCCCCTGTAAAAACGAGCTATTCTATTCTATTCTGAAGAAGTGTCGCCGAAACCTTCGTGTTTACCGTGTTCTTCTGTCAGCTTTGCTAAACGAAGACGGAATACTAACTGCTTCCCGCCATAATTTGGAATAGATAGCGGATAGTTCTATACCAACCTTTTTCGTTTCACGATTTCATTGGCAGATCCTTAAATACCCTTCGGAGGTTAACCACCACGAATTTGTCCATCTGAAATTCGAGTTCCTATAGCCTGGGACGGACGGGACGGACAAGATAAATGTCAACATCCTTCGACCTGGTGACAACAAACTACATGCCGTTCTAGCGCGTCATATGACAAGGTATCTTCAGAATGGAAAGATACCAGATCAGTGGAGAATCTCGTGCACGGTTCTTATAACGAGAAAGAGGATCAAAAGGATATTCGAGACCACCGTCCGATTTCTCGTTTTTGTTGAGTGTACTCTATACAAGCTCTTCACGAAGATTATTCTGTCGAGCGTAACAACAATACTGGATAAGGCTTAACCTGTAGAAACCTGCCCCTTGTTCTCACCTTCGTCGTTTACGAAAAAACATTCAACAGCGTTGAAACAAAAGCTGTGCTGTCAGCGCTTGTCGATCAGGGAGTGTAACCATCCTATATAAAAGTCCTCGATGACTGTTATCGAAATTGCTTAACGAAAATGCAGCTTTTTGATCAAACTCTTGCCATCTCTATAAAAAAAGGAGTTCGACAAGGCGACGCGGTCTCGCCGAAGCAGTTTACTGCCACCTTGCAATGGATAACGAGGTCGTTGTATTGGGGCAAAAGAGGCATACGTATCGATGAAAAATTCCTACCAAATTTTCGTTTTGCGGACGACAACATCCTATTTTCGACGAGCACAGAGAAAGCAGAGATGATGTTGAACGAATTGAACGAAATTGGGATGAAGATAAGACTGCAAATAAATAAGAAGACGAAATCATGAAAAGCCCATGATGCGATGGAAATCGAATTATGATTGATAGTTTCAAAATCAAAAAAACCAAATCTCACGTATACCTCGGTTGATCTATGAATATGGAGAACCCTATGAAAGAAGAATTAAGCAGAAGAAGGAGAGCCGCATGGGCTGTATTTGGACCTCTAAAAAGAGGTCACTGATCAATTAACAGACCCAAAAATACGTGCTCATGTTTTCGACTCCACGTGCTCTCAGCGATTTGCCACGCAATCCGAGACTTGAGTTGATATCTTAACCACGTCGAAGATTTTTCGAAATACTCACAGGGCTTTTGAAAAGAGTATCCTTAAATATAACCGGCAAACACAACACCAAGCCGGACTCCGAGTACTAAAACCAGGAAATTACCTTGTCTGCAGGATCCAGAGGAATACGCGTCAAAAGCGAAGCATAGATGGGCTGGTCACATTATGAAAAAATAAGACGACAGATGAACGAAAAGAACTGTAGAATGGTATCCAACAGTATACAAACGTCCTCCTCGGCAACCACCTGCAAGATGGCGGAAGGCAAACGTTGGAAAGCTGTACTCACAGCTTAGAACGATTTCAGGATTAAATTGCACGAGAACGAAACGAAAGAAGAGTTACTGGAACCCGCAGTACGCGTGACGACTGGCTATCCAAGTAACCAAGTAAATAAGTATATAAGCTTTTAACCTAAAAGTAACTCTATATCATGATATATTACAGTCTCCATGGAATTCGAATAACATGACGACTAAATTCTTCTGACTTATTAAAAATGGGAAATAAATACTGACTTGAGTTGAAACGATTCAACAGGAATATAATAGAAATTCATGGAATGACAAGCTACACGGGTTGATTTTGATTTTCTACGCCAACAAATTGAGTTTTGTTGTTTACGACGTTTGGCTGTAAGAGGAAAAGTAAAAGGTGATCCACTGACGTAACTGGTACAATAAATACGTCGACGTTAAAAAATTTAGAAGCAAAGGTGAAGAAGAAAGTATAGTGATAGATGCAATTGATCTTCTTTCAAAGTTAATTTTACACTAAGTAATTTAATCATTTTTTGAACACATTATTAGTTCTAAATAATGAGAAAATATTATCATGAAAAGTTAGTTAAGTGCATTATGTATAGTTCACTCTTGAAGCCATTCATATTTTTAGTTTATAGTAATTCACGAAATCACTTTTGAATCCGTCTCACTATAGATTCTATGGATACTGCCTTTAAGTCTTACCAAAACTAACTTTAAGTCTTGTTCCAGCTCTTTCGATTCAGTGAACAAGTTTTACTTCATGTAAGCTTAAAAGCGGAGATTTTGACAAATATGCAGTCTATGCTTTACCTTCGAATTTACTCTATTCACTTATTTTTTTTTATTTGAAAATCATTCACTAACCATCGAGTTATGACTGAAAAACCAATGAAAATTGTACTGAAATGAATTAAGAAATACATTCTAATTCACCATACAATTACAATCAAGACGGAATTGATGTATCTTAGAGGGAATTTTTTCTAACAGAATAAATTTACTGGAATGTTAAGCCTCGTTGAATCTGAAGGTTCATTTTCTCCATATCCTCACATGAGCTCATTTAATTCCAACTGAGGTCTTGATTTTCTTCATCACCCTAATGATACTGTGTTATTCAAATGCACACAGCAATTTCTAATAGGTTGAACTTTTGTGCGTACAATAAAACCAAGTCTTCCATGCTACTGACTAAGATAATTTTAATACTAAAATTGTCAGAATCTCTCTATCGCTTCATGAATAAATAGATATTTTAGCTATAGAGTTATTTAATGAGCACTTTGCGTGTTTATATGGAATTTGCAGAAGGTAGTAACATTAGCTACAGTAATGATAAGAACCTCCTATATTTATTCTTTTAAATAGAGGTTTTTATTTGAGAGGTTTAGTTTATTCTCCGAGTTCAGAATATAATCGTTGAATTCAGTACCGCTTTTTTAATATCTGCTGCATTCAAGAACATACTTGGAACTCCTTGCTCTCCTTTATGGTTATCTGGCATTTAGGAAATTCGCCAAGTCGTGGTTTTCCTAGTTCAGCTACTTCCAACTGGTCGGCTGTTAAATTAGTCAGGTGATCGTCTCCACCTTAAGAGAAAAAATAAAATATAGGCCTCAAGAAGCATGCAGTGAACAAAAATGCTCAACTTTTGCGATTTTGTGGAGAGAATGCGTTTTGAAGAAAGATCTTGCTATTCATTTCTAATAATATTGAATAACTTGATCACGAGAAACATTTTATTAATTTATCAACGGAGTAGCAAATTTGTAAAAGGAATGTTATTTATAAAAATAAAACGAACACAATTTTTTATATAAATAATTTTTGCTCCGCCTATAGTACTGTTTGTTTTTTTTTTCGCATTACCTCCACAATAAGCCATTTTAGAGTTTTATAACGAAAACAAAAATGGTTACTGAGAAAAAAACATCACTTGTTTATGAAATAAACAATTAATTCGGATTGTTGTTATGGTGATTTTTCACCAAAATATAACATAATCACGTTAATTATACCTTGTTTTGTATCACTCAAGTATACAAAACAATAGTCGAATTTTGATTGCCATTACAACTCATTCGTTGAGCGTATGGCTCATAAATGTGTGATATTTCTGACATTTTTTTAAGAATTTCGTATCATGACGAAAATCTTCACTTCTATTGAGTTGCAATTGCAATCAATCTATATATTTCGTGCATAGTAGCGTTCGTAATGATAGTAAATATATACGATAACAAATTTACCAAAGAACAACCATGCAATTATCAAACAAAGAGATCCGAACCATGCATAATTTCGCTGATACCAGAAACCTCTCATGCCGGCAATCCATGATCCCATTCGCCTCTTGAAACGATAGTTGAGATTTGGCGATGCTGACACTGCTCTTTTTGCAGGATCCATTTTGAGCAATCCGGATGCTGTTGTTCGTACGTCACCTAGGGCGTACTGTGCTATTAGTGCAGGTGTGTCTTGTTTCAGATTAGTAATGAAACGAATTTCGGCCTATAGATTGACAACAAATAGTGTCTAGCTAATTGGAAAATTAGAAATTAGTTCGGAGTAGAGTTCCACGAACCACCGACGATAACTTAGCTGAGAAGCAAAACGGCATTCGTGAAGAGGTGGGAATTTGAGGAGTTGTGTAAATATGAACAAACACATAGTCTATATTTGATTCATGCTTGATTGTGTAGCCGAAAGGAACGTTGAAATGTAGGATGAGATAAACCTTGTTCACTGCTTCCTTTTGATTCTGAAGCAACAGATGGTCTTCGTTTCTGCTCCATTCGACGTTGGAATCGCTCCTGCACCTTGCTCAGATCTGCACAATCACAACACGTTAAGCTAATAATACATTCAAACAATCTAGACAATCAACTACTTCGCATGATTTTATTCACACAAAATACTGATGGAATTTTACTGACCAATCCTGTAATTTTTAATATAATCAAAATTTCAATATAAATACATTTCGTAAGAGAGGAAAGTGTTGGCAGTACCTTTAGAAGGGACAATTACTGTTGGCAATAATGCCAGGTTAGATCTGGAGCTTAAATCGGTTCATACATTGGTGAAACAACTACATATGCTAACATTTTACAATTATTTTTCGAAGAATACGGTATTTCTGATATAACATCGATTGACATTTGATCAACGATTCTCGGTACTCACACATTTCGCTGAACATATGAGTAATATTTAAAATATTCTTAAAACCGTTAAAATCAGTTATATAAAATTTATACAAGACCTGCTGACACACTTGGCATATATTCCATTAGATGGGGAATTGTTTCAGTGGAAAAAATATGGAAATTTCTTCAAAAAATACTTCATGAAAGAGGAATAGGTATAAATACATTGTGAAAATAACTATTGTCCAAGTATGTGAGTAGAGTAAATTAAACAATCAGTTGGACTCACCACTCATTTTCTTAGCCCAAATAGGAGGATCGAGTTCAATGAAAAAGTGGTCGGATCTTTCATACTGTTCAGTGTCAATGACTCCAAGCTCTATGAAGGCTCTGAATCGGAAAAATCAATATTGATCAATCCAAATAGCATTCCTTTAGAAAAATATTTTACTAATAAATAAATAACCAGTTAAGCAATCACACTGCATGTAAAAGCAACGATGAAGTTCCCTTAAACGAACGAAGGAAATAGAAACAATTATACCAATTCTTTTTTGATCTATTTAATTTTCCTACTGAGCTTTTGAATTTTTTTTTGAATGAATTTGAAGTTTTTGAATGGTTATAAAACCTAAAACCCTTAAGAAAGAACGAACTCATATCGCATACATTTAATCTGATACCCTTTCTTTTTCAACTGAAGTTCTCCTTACGTGACTACTTATGATTCACTAAATTTATCATTAAATAATATGTATATAAGGTTTATCAATTTACAAATCCAAAAGTTAAATTTTAAAATCATTAAAAACTTAAACAATTTAAACTTAAATTATTCTATTCAATTAAAAAATTATGAATTAATGAAATTGTCTTTATATAGTAGAAATATATTTCAAAGAAAGTTTCATATTATAATGGTTACTTAATAGAATTTCAACTCTGAGTTCGAGCGTCCTGCACATAAAAATTTTCAGACCCGTGTAACTCATCATTAGCTAGATTTTAATTAGTTAGTTTAAATGTTGTGCATCAAACGTTAGCTATAATGTTTTTCATTAAAGCCGGTTAAATCAACAAGATTTTACGAAAAAAAAAGAGCTAAAGTTTCCCTCTTCTAACTAAACGCGTACTGTGTTAAATTTCCACGCACAAATTTCACGAGCTTATCTTGTAGATACTGACCAATGTTTATGATCCACATATAAGTTAAATGAGCACCTAAATGTGACTTTTTTCTTTGATAATAAATTCAAAAAATAACGATACTGTGGTACATACTCTGTCTGATTGTCATCAAAAACCAATTCTCCTGTTTTCGCTTCAAAATGCTTATTTCCGATGGCTGATCCATCTAAAGTTCTGCAAAATCATGGTTAATATTCTCTATTGACGAGTATTTGCAAGAAAATGATTGTATCCGGACCTGTACGGAATGATGACCTTCCCTCGAGCTCCAGAATGTCGCTGAACTTTTAATGAAAGATGTCCACAACTTTCTATAATCTCGAAATGATCGTGCTCAAAAGAGAACACACCGGCATGATCGTCATCTGAATGCGAAAGTAGAATGTGAATAATGGTGAGTCAAAATTTTGTAATATAGAAAAATTTCCTGCTACCTAACGAAATATAAATTTGTAATGAATATTTTCGATCATTTATCGGCTATCACTTGCTTATATCAAGTCCTACAACTGCATACCAAAACATCTCAAAAAAAAAAACAACATCGCTCAAAAGCAAAAAGTTAACAGCCTGAATGGAAGAATAATGCAATAACCTAGTATCATGATGGTGGCAGTAGCTGGCATTTCCAACTGAGCAACTGGTAATCCTCCGATACGAGATGGATCTAGTATGAGACCATCCTTTGTGCGGACACGTAGGTTTCGAAGGTGGAGGTAAAAATGTTCATCTTCTTCAAATACATCATCGTCTACGATGTCAATGCTAATCTTCTAAAAAAACATATCGAAATCTAGTTGAAATTAAAGTTATGATTCTATTCATGTGGTACACGAACTCTGTTCAGAAAATAACATATTTTGGGAAAGTAACGCTGAGCTTAGAGCCCAAATAGCGCAGATGTAGAAGGACATAGTTTGGTACGCATGCATCTCGTACGGTTTTAATCCGAAGAAATGCAACCAGCATTGATTTGGAAAAAGATTGGTCCACTCAAGTCATTGTATAAACCACTACCATTCAGAAACACCTTCATGACAATAATAAGATACCGAGTAGGTGGCTTAGATCAACAAAAAAGGTAGATTACAAAAGTGCTTGCATTTCTTATTAATACTGAGTTTACATGAACTAGGAAAGCAATATTAGCATTTCAACATCACTTTTGCGTTTGAAGGATAAGGATAAGCACTTGATTATATCTAATTTTTAAAGGGGACAAGCCACACATTTGTTCTCTTCATGATATCGTAAAAGTGCGGTCATCTTCGAAGTGTTTGAGTGCGAACAATCTACACATCGACTCGTGATGATCAGCTCTTTTTCAGCTTAGTTCTTCTTATTCTCGCAGATAGCTTTGGTCTCCGTCCTCTAAGGAATGAATGGCTTAGTTTATCCGGACGCGCACTTGGTCCACAGTGCACTGGAGCTGAAGCTTGTAGAATACTAACACCCTTCACCATTGCATATATCGGATTATGCTGCAATGCACCAATGATACAATAGAAAGAAAAATAACACCTCGTCCTCGGCTAATTAGTAGCTATTTAATGCACAATGTTTTTGACTTTATTTTGTAACGTGTGTAGATGAATTTTTTTTGCGTATCTGTTTTACACAACAACTTGAGGTGACTGATTTATACCAAGTCGATGTAGCTTATTGTCCTTAACAATTTCAACACCAATTTAGTGATCATCGAAAAATGTGATGTTAGGCTTGGTTTCTCTGGAGGTCTTTATAGCAATGTTCAATCTAACATCACCACTTCGTCTCAATGACACTAGCCACACATCAGAAATTGAGTCCTGTTTGTTTTTTTTTGAATTTCAAATTTATTTTGGATATGATAATTATGCTGCGAAGTGGTGCTATTGCTGATTCCTTTTCTACATAATAGAATTAGCACTCAAGTAACTAAACGAAAAAAAGGTGCAAATACCTGATGTTTATCATCTGGATAAAATGTTAGGGTTCCTTGAACTGGTATATAATCAGATCCAGCATTAGCAGTGCCATCTTCAGTATAATAGTCCACCATTACTGTAAGACCAGCTGGACCACCATCTCTGAGGAAAATAACTTCAACAGCACATTATTTGCACTTGAAAATCAAACTTAGCTATTTTGACAGGTTGCCTACTAATTTTGGTTCGCCATAAATATTTTTTTAAATGTTTTCTACATCGCGTTATCGTATATATGTATTAGTGATTAGCTTTTTTCAAAAGGAAAATGTGATAAGGACCAACTTTCAGGTATGATATTTCATGCTTTTCGTTTATTCAGAACGTAACGTAAGAGAAAAGAAAATTTTATTGTTAAAATCTCGATAAGTTTCTAAAGAAGCTAACCGGCCAACGACTACATCAAAACTCCCGACGTTCTCGAGTACAGTATAATGTGCAGGATCAAAAAATATCTTACATGTGTTATCCCTGTTCTGTTTTTCTTGTGCTTGCATTAACTGAAATATTTCAAATGAGATTTTTCAATATAAGTTAGTAGCATAAATTACCAACGCAAGCTCTCAGCGCACCTAACTAGATCAATTTAACGATTTTCAGAATACTTATTGAGTTCGTAAGGAAAGTCACCACACTTCTTATGTACTACAATTAATATTATTTAAAGGTCTTGACATTCTTGTATAATAAAATAATAAGGATTGCTAAGTTGACTAAAATGAACGTTAAAAACATCGATAATATCGAATAACACATAGTTCTATGTGTTGCCTTTATTTCCTTCATGGAACCAATATGCTATTAATGAAAACGCTAAAATAAAACTCAATATACATATTCTTTGCAAACGCAACATCGAGTTAATCACGTAGTTAATTAATGCATTTAGTGAAATCCTATTGGATTACTTCTTGCTCCTATAACATCTGCCTATTATTACTTCCTATAATGTATTAGTAACAACAAATGCAGGTTCATGAATGAAAATTGATGGTAGAGCTCTTACTAAATTAATAGCTTTGTTGTGCTCTTTGTCGATTCTTTTCTTCACAATATCTCCGCCTCCGATAAGTCGTCTAGTGGCTTGTACCCGATAAAATGCTCTTGATTTTGGACCTCTGCAAAAAATCATGAAATAAGCAATATGGTTTAATTTAATTATCCACACACATTCATCCATTTGCATCAGTACTTCCTTTACTAATTCACGTGCTCACGCGGACCAATCCCTGCAGAATGCATATTCAGATACATTCCTGTACCACATGCTGTCGTTGAAATGATTGACTGCTGTTTCACTCAATACAACTATTTGAAAGTAATGCTTACAACTAACCATGGTAAAGTGATGCTAATTATCTTTGAAGATTTTTCTGTTACAAGTTTACCGACTCCGGATAAAGAGCGAGCTTGGGACCGGTTGCAAACCTGAGTGCTACGGTTGGAGTGACACCTACCATCTTGTAGCGCTCTTCCTCATTGCCATCCTGTGGTCTTGATGTCATGGCAATGTTTGGGTTGGAAAGGTCGATAGAATGACTTGAAAGGACAGTCTGCTGAGAAATCATTGCTGCTTAGTCTCTTAGATGAGTCGGCTACCATTTCGCCAATCTCTGTGTGAAGGAAGATCTACAGCCGGACTCAAACCCGCATATACGATATCAAATCCTCGTGTCACTAAGGCCCCTCTTAGCACTGCGTTAGGCGGCACCTTATCTCTTTAATAAACTTGAATATTCTAGAGTTCAAAGTAATGTTTTTCATTTCTTGCCTTCCAATCCTACTTTTAGTCATTCTCTTCTAAACCTAATATCACATAATATTAATAAAGCTATTATTTCAATAAATGCTTAAAAATAACTTTTTTCAGCAACTTTTGCTTTATATAATATCCACATCAACTTTAATCAATGAAGCATATGCCGTTCATTTGTAACTTAATACTTAAAATGTAGTAATTATTATGTGATATTGGATAAGGGCGTGCTACTCGCTCTTGTTAGTTGTTAGAGTTTATGGTAATTGTACACAAATAAAAAGGACTAACCTCCATCCTATATCTGATTCACTTCTACTCTTGTTGAATTCCACCAATGCAGCATCATTAGTAAAACCCTCTTTGTAACATAAAGAAATATATACATTCTACCAACGAGGCTTATCAGAGGACAGGAGAATGCTCTAATCGCCTCAGAATGCTCATTTTTGACAAAATCTACACAATTATCTTAGCTTATTCTTTTAACATATTAATGAGCGTTTTGCGTAATGGTGGAAGTGCCACCGTGACACATAGGCCCGAATTAGGCTTGCTGTCGCCCCTACGATCACCTGGGTCTGCCATATCTCTGAGGTTGATAAACTGGTATCACAGAAATCTGGGTAAGATGAATAGCACTGAACTAGTTAAAAGCGGTCGACTCATCGCACTGTAAAGACCATGCTTGTCAATCATCGTCACGTTAAACACGAATACCTGGAAGCATCCCGCAAGAAGGATTGATCAGCGCCGAAGCTTATTTTACCTTGTCCTCTTAACTTATAGCTAACATGAACCGAAGCATTAAACTGAGCCTCTATTGAGCTTTGCCTCCATTTGCGACCCTACCGTTTTTATCTAATTCCTATTATTCCAATAAGCAAACGGAATTGAAACGTATACGAAAGCAAATCTTGTATGAGCATCTACTGCACAGTGTGGAACAAACCTAGTTATCATCTCATATTCAGCTTGTTTTTGCAAGTCGATCGGAGAAATGTGAGGATTCTTTTTTCTAATTTCTCTCATGAGTTCAATAAACTCTCGTCGATGTTCTTCGAAGGCACGCACAGCAGGGTCCACAAAATCAAACTGAAACATTTGTAAGTCGAAGCTATGAAATTTAAGACAGATACTGTAGAAAAACGCATGGAAAAAGATAAAAGTGTTTTTAACAATAGCTCTGATTTTCAAGTGACTCTAATTTCATTTTTGGTTTCCAACAACATATTCATATTTGGATTAGCGTTTTTTGAAGTTGGAAGAAACAAAGTATAGAAACATAGATGAAATTCTAAGTGGGAAAATTGCCCTACAACGAAAACAGAGAAATAGAAGTACCTGAGTAAAATCTTTAAAAGGCTGAGTGACCCCGTTGCTTTCGAGCATTTTCATTTCTTCTCCCTCGGTTGCAATCATTCCATGAGAACCTCGACGATAACGACGAGGAAGAAAACGATTCTTAAATACTGAAGAATAAATGAAGATGAAGAGATAAAAAAAAGGATAAAAATTTGATCTAATTTAATTTAAATAACAAATTTAATTTAAACGAAATTATTTGTTGGCTGAGCGCTTTGTAACCTGAATGATCTTGATGTCAGCAATCCAAGCGGTAATCACAGTAAGAGGGAAGAAGGCAAACGTAAGAAGACCCTCCCAGATTTCAATTTCTCCGGGTGAAGTGACGGCAAGTATTATATACATCCATATATAGGCGAAAATTGACCTGAGAGTGTAATTTAAAGTATTATAATAGTGTCTTATGTAAGCTGCAGCTGCAAATGCTTCATCAAATAGACAATGATCGAAAAATTTCGCTTCAGCCTCTATTATTTCACGAATTCCCAATTGTAACACTAATGCATTCAAAGTTCAGGTGGTAAAGTCATTAACGCTATATTTGAGAACACTCATCAATCTAAAAATCTCTGATTTTTATCGATGAAATGTTTCCATATTTTTGCTTGTCTGACTGAAATCGGCCTTGCTACTTCAATTTTAACGTTTTCTCCGTCATAAATATAGTAGAAAGAAAAGCGTAGTACACAGATCGAAGCTCTAAGAGTTGCACAGTCTGCTGAAGTTTATGGATGTTGTAGTCCTAATCGAGATTATAAGGGAAATCAATATGGAATTTCTTATCTTGATATTAAAGCGCAAAACATGGTTTCGACATTTATTACTCTTGTCATGATTGAAACTATTATGCTAGAATATTCCTCATTAGCAATACTGTGCAACCAAATTTAGCAGGAATCTTACTTTTATCAGCCATATGCATGTAACTTTCCAACTTGAAGAAAGACTGACGTTTTTAAAAGCTGTAAAAGCACCCTTATAAAAAGTTTGTTGCCTTAACATGGTTAGTGGATTTTTTTAGAATTTTGATTTCAACATGGAAACGTATCCGAGAGCAGACTTGTCAAAAACGCCCACCATTTTGATGAAATAAAACCATGAGAAAGCACATCCTTCTTACTTACGAAGAGTGGCGACTGTTTGCCTTGAAGACCATCAGAACGACTGAGAAGGGTATATTAGGAAATTGGAAAACCAAAGCTAAACCGGGAAAAAAATTGGCCTTAATACCTTAGGCTCTGACGTCTTTGACATCGAACAGTAAGATAAGCGGTGAGAGACGATCATATCTTGGTCAAACATGACGTTAATTAGAGCAGATCACCGATTTTTTCCGTGTGAAGGTTCGTTTTAGCATATAAGTTAAGGATAAAATATGTTATTGCACGAAAGAAAGGAAAGAAGTCGCTTACAATGGAAACGTTCCAATGACATTCTTGTAATAGATGAAAGAAGACCCTACCGAAAACTATGAGTTGCTGGCGAAACGACCACTAGAATGTGCCAAATTTACTACAATCTCCCATTAAAAAGATTAGAAAGCATTCTCACGACAACAAAGGAAATGCTCAAAAGTAAAAGAAAAATAGTGCTAAATGCATTTGCCACTCGTTTGACAAAACTGGTAATCAAAACCATCTGTATGAGATCGTCGAAGAAAGATTTTGAATGAAAAAAAGGAGAAACAAGCAAGATTATTGAAAGCAGCCAAAAACGAATTTAGCTGGATAAGCGTTGTTGGATCCTTCGTTATTCTTGTCTCCCTTAGTCAGCTTTGCTAAACGAGGACCAGATAAGACTTAGTTTTTGCCATATTCTACTCTTATTTATCCGATAATTCTGTACCAACCTTTTTCGTTAAGCGAACCCATATTGGCAAACCCTCAAATATCCTTTGGACATAAATCACTACGAATTCTTCTCATCGAATTCAGTGTTGTCATAGAAGTATGAAACGTTGATTTTCTCATAGCTGGTGGTCACAAGCTATATGCACTACTCACACACCAAGTTATAAGATAGAATGGAAAGGTACCGAACAAAAGAAAAACGCCGCATACGGTCTTTTTGTACAAGAAGAGGTATGAAAAGCATGTTCAGAATTATCGTTTGATTTTTTTTGTTGGATGTATTTTACGAACTTCTTATGAAGACTATCCTTTTGCGGACTACAGCAGCATTGGATATGAGCCAACTTGTAGAACAAGTAGGATCTCATATGATTTTTCGCAATGGACATTACCCAGACTTTCATAAGGATTACTAAGGTCTGGCAAGAATTCCTAATCCTCGTTGCAACTTTTGTCGATTACGAAAAAGCAATCGACAGCGTCAAAACGAAAGAAACCTTCTTGTATATAAATTCTTGACGACTGTTATGAATTCATTGCAAAAGAGACAAACCTTTGTAGAAAATCTCTATCAAATCTTTAATTTACAAAAAACATCATCCTAATTTAACAAACTTAAAGAAAGCAGAACTGATATTAAATGAACGAGAAGACAACCGAGACCATGGAAAATTCATGGTGGGATAAAAATAACATCCATCAAGACTTTTGATTCTTGAATTGAAGACACTAAATCTTATGTATAGTTTAGAAGATCTACGAACGATATGAAATACGAATTATCTAGATGAAAGAGAGCCGTATAAGTGTGTTAGGAGATCTAAAAGAGGTAAATAGTCAAATAACGGAATCTGAAATACGTGCTCACTCTCTCGACTTCACAGTTCTTCCATTGAGGAGGATCGGTTGAAAAAATGCAGAATGGTATTTAACAGATTGCAAATGTTCCTCTGGGCGACCACCTGCAATATGAGCGGACGTGTTCGGGGCAAACGTCAAGAAGCTGTATTCAAAGTCAACAACGGTATCAGCCAGGATCACGAAATGTGCCAAGTCAAAGTCAGTACTTATGTAGAAGACCACCGCCATGTACAACAGTTGTGCGAGAAAGAAAGGAATATGAACATAAGATTGCTGTGGCCTGCAGCACTGCAAGTGAAAGCAGGTCGCCCAAGCAACCAAATAACCACCTACGAATAAAGCTTTATTACAAAGTTACATTTACTTTATTTAGATCGTCAACCATTATTCTAAAGAGTTCAGCTGGATTAACAACAATTACGGAAAATTAGTTACACTTCGACAAAAGATGTGTGTAAATGAGTTTTATAGAGATAGAATCATGGTAGACTCGAAATATAGAAAATTAGATAGTGGTTGCGATAACATGACAGTTTTAAATCAATATTATTGTTTGGCGCAAGTAGATGAACACCAACCACGAAGCGGTGACGAAGAAGACATCAAGGTGTTTCTGTCTACGTACTTCTCCAGGAGGTATGACAATCACACATATAGCAATAATCATGAAAAGATTAAAAGCAGCTGAACCGACGATAGTATTCGGACCCAAATCGCCTGCTTCGAATTTTTTTGCGATAACCTGAATACGACAATTTATAAGCTTTTGTTGGTTGTCTGTTATGGTAGTTTTAATTGTGTAATATTGATATTCAACATCTTTGAGTTAATCACAAGACCCAGAACCTCAGAACGGTGACTCAGACCAGCGTTTCGCATATATATAAACGTATAATTTATCAAAATATTTTTTATGATAGTTCATCAACTTACGCATGTGCAGCGCTGATTATTGATTACCAGAAAGAACCCGTGAATGGACGAGTGCTGGTAACACATAATTACTGTTAATTAGTTATGGAACGCTG
Source organism: Dictyocaulus viviparus (assembly GCA_000816705.1). Taxonomy (NCBI): domain Eukaryota; kingdom Metazoa; phylum Nematoda; class Chromadorea; order Rhabditida; family Metastrongylidae; genus Dictyocaulus; species Dictyocaulus viviparus. Next base: position 81,835 of record KN716368.1, read on the forward strand.
CGTGGTCACTTAACGAGGACCTCGGTAATGCAGTCCGTAGCAAAATAGACCGAAAACCTGAGAGATGCGGATTCAAGTCCCTTGAGGCTTTATTTCTTGTGGCTAACTCAAAACACTGACATAACAATATATTACGATCGTAACATATCATAGTTGAGAGAAAACAGAACAATCACTAGGAAGTATTCAGTTAAATTGTTTGAAATCATCGTAATAATTAGTTTGATTATTCAAAAGCAACAGAACATCTTCAAACTATTATGATAAATTTGCAATGTTTTCCAATTTATAATTTCACAAGGACTCACTCGCGCTCGTGTTCTTCATTGTTTGTGATGTAAATTTAATACTCATTTTAATATGATTATCGCTTTAAATTATTTCACTTATTCCTTATCATCTACCTAGAAATGACGCTTGAAGAAACTTTATAGTTCTGCATGATTAGAATTTTGTTTGAATATCGAAAAATGCTCTTACTGCTCTAGAAGAAAAAAAAACAAGAACTAATTTTTGTTGCAAGCTAATGTGATAAAATTTGAAATTAATATGTATTAACCTCAATGATAGAAAGAAGAATTTCTGGAGCCGAAGATCCTAGAAAAAAAAAAAGAATCCAGTAGTCAATTTTATTTAGATAGACTGCAAGCATAATATTAGAAGAGCAAATTCATTCCATAAATAGTCGAATACTAATTTTATCTAATTCTCCATGAAAAATCTCTTTGATGTTATCCACTATTAAACGACGACGATTGGATAGACGTATATTGAGCTTTTAGAAATCAAGTTTTTCGTTAGGAAATTATCATAAAGATGAACATTATTCATTTCAGTCTCTCGTTGAAATCGCCACGCACTTGTTTTTAGGATGTCTTGAAGGTCATTGAGGGCAAATAGTTTACCTACTGATTTCAGATGAGCAGTATTTTACCAGGAAACCATCACTACATATCCTGCTTAATTATTCTGGTACCCAATCACCTATCCTTAAGAGATGGAAAGCTTGATCTGCCTGAGAATTGCTACTATGCCTTAATTGTAACTTAAAGAGCCATGCAATGGAACATAAGGTAGATGGAACAAATTTGCGTACAATTTATGCAAATTCTAAAAATTTCACTCGAGTTTTCGTGAGGTCCAGTATGATTGTGTGGAAAAAACTTATACCAGTTTATGCAAGTACTCACCTAAAGCCATAAGAGTCAAGTTTGATACCGTATCATTCCATATTCGAACTTGTACTTCGATAGGATCGAGACCTGGTCGTTTCACGACAATTTTTCGTTCCATGCTAAAATGTTGTTCAATCTATGCTGCTCATCGGAACAGTTAATTATTGGACTCAAATTCATTCGTGTAACATTATCCTTCACCTGAAAACCTATGCGTTGATTTATATTAATAAGAATCAGCATTGGCATAATTCCTTTGTAATGCAGCTACACCCTTGATGTTGTTATAGAGCTCTTTGAATGGGAGTATTTTATACAATAGCTTCAGAAAACCAGTCTGTTGTGAAATCAGTACTGTTTACCTACTCAGAATATTTTGGTACCAACTCATCAACCCTCGACTGATGGAAGACTTAGTCGACTTAGGTCGAACTCGAATCCACGTATGCGGCATAAAGCCGGTGTGTTACAATGTCTCCTCTTACCACTTTGCTACGCAACCCTATTGCTTCATAGTTTTACTGATTTTTATTCACTATCAACTTTGACACTTTGAACTTGTAATTTTGAAGTACTTATATAGAAAGCTTTTGAGTTATCCACAAAATTCTGAGTCTTGTTTTTCGCGTTACTATGTATTATCAGGTATTGTTTTTTTATTCCATGGTGAAGCTTTTTCTTCTTTTATGACTAATTTACCTGATAAATAGCTTCATTTCAATAATCATATGAAACTGGATAGAAAAAAACCTTGTAATGACTTCAATGCTACTCATAAAACGATCGGCTACGATTGACACTCCCAGAAAACAATAAGCAATGACCACAAAGTAGATAAGACCCCGAAGAATTTTATCGCCTGGAGTCAGATCCATAAATGGACGCCTGAAAATCGATGAAAAAAAAATGGAAGACTACAATATTGTTTTTTTTAACAAACAAAATTCGAAAGATTTGCACACAAAGTATTTTTATAATTTCACTTCTACTACGCATATCCAAGTACAAGTATTGCATTATTACTAAAACTTGCATTTTGCTTATTCTAAATAAATAAATGATTAGCTCCACAAGTTACCCATGTAAATTGAACGAGGTGAAGACATCTTATGTAAAAGTATTGATTCTGAGCAGCTACCATTCGTTGGTAGAGCGTCTTTCAAAGGCAAAACTCATAGATAACAGGAAACGATAAACATAAAACAGTGACCCGGAATAAGAGATTTTTCGCCAATGAGCTATACCCTTTCAGCTGAAGCCGTAAAATTGGTAAAGCTTCCGTTTCGAGCGTTATCAGAGTTTTTCAGTACAGCATTCATCATAAATCAACTTTATGAGTTCATTTACTAGAAAAATTTTAGTTTGGTGGTGCAAAATAGAGAAGCCAAATAATTAAGTGGAAACAGTAAGACAAACAAAACACAAAAATTTTATAATAGATCAAACTATCTAATACAAGTTATAATATAGCTGTGCACAGTGATTATCACATAGTAAAGTGGAATAGATTAAATTGATACATAATATTTTTTCTAGATCATCCCATCACTATAGAAATACTTCCTATGGTAATGAAACGAGACGAGATACGGAAAACTGCTGAAATTCTTTTTCTTGAGCAATGGTATGCTTCTATATATCGTTCAACTATGGAATCTAGTTAGACTCGTTGAGATCTACAGGAGATTTCAAGCTAGGTCAGCGTAACCACGAAATTGAAGGATTGCTGGAGTCCGTACAATAGCGAGGAGAGTCATCGAACATCCAACTAAGTAAATATATCTCTTTGTGTAGTGTCTTTAAACCAAATGGACTAGTGAAGCATATTGATACCTTTTGTTCTTATAAAAGCACCAAAGCAGCTAAAAAAAACCCAAAAAATAAGCGCTTTGTTAAAATATTGTCTTTACAATGAGGCTGATAAAGAGTAATGAATTCTAGATGTCTGTTGTTCCATGAGTTTCACAAAAATTTGGCTATAAAAATTAGTTTGTCTTACAACTCTTTTTTTCAAATTAACCTTTACGCAATGCGCTCTAAAATCGTTCTTGCCTCTTTCCGGGGCAAGAAATTGGAAACAAATCCGAACTTATGATGACTGTAAGTGATCAGCGTTTTCCGTTTCTCTAATTTTTCTGGTACCAACTGACTAGCATCGGAAAGATATCAAGCGTTACTTGTCTGAGGACAAACTAGAACTGTAATGTTACTGCGGCACTTTGTACATCTGTGCTAAGTTTACCCATTCTAGTAATCTTGAAGAATCAAATTCTTCATCTGTCCATACTTTTTGCTATTCATAGCATATGTTTCAAAACCTCGGCGATGATCCAAAATGATCAAAATCAAGAATTTATGAGAAATTTACACCAAAAAAAGCTATTTTGAGGTGAAAAGCTGGAAGTATACCAACTTTAAAATAAGAACGTAAAACAAACTGAAAAACGATACCACTGTGGAAGAAGTACTTTTACATTGAAGTACAGCCAAACAATGCTAGAATAAAGGAGTGAAAGAAGAGGATATTGTTTGCATGTTTGTAGTGTTAAAATATTCTCAATTGTCAAGGTCATGTTAGTTTTCTATTTGAAGCTCTTCAACAGTGTAAGAAAACAACACTTTTTTATTACAGCTCAAGTATAAGCACATATATAGTTTAAAAAATTGATAACATCATGCAAAATTTTCTTAAGAGTAGCGAAGCAATATATATGAAGACGATGATAAGCTTTGGCACTGATTGTTCCCTAAGCGATGCGTATATACATTCATATTCAAGGTGATATCGTTGAGGTGATTGAATGCGATTATGCGCTACACAATGATTTGAAGTGAACAGCCTTCACTAGTTCAGGCTGTTCATCTTCACTGTGTTTTCTAATTGCAATTTACCTACTTCGTCAGAATGGTGGTGTTGGTAGGTTTGAACGCAGACACAAGCCTGTCTGCTATTGTGTCACCTCCTTCTACTGTGTTACTCCGCCATTACAAAGTAACCATCACATATTTAATTCCTTTTCGAAAATCAAAAATTTCTATTTCAATTTTGTTTCAAACACAATGGAAAGATTTAGTCAAGCTTATATCACATTTACATGATTTCGCGCTTTTCTTCCATATTAAATTTTCCATCTCACTAAACTTTTTAAAGTAAAACATAAATGAATATAACTTCTAAATGATTTTACTACTTTCAAATTCAACCATAAAATGATAATAAAATTCTTAAAGGGTATGAGTATTGATAGCATGCTCACCATATTGGCACGACAAGACCGTCAACACAATTTTTTGTCGCATCGGCTGCTGAACAATTTGTGGCCCTGACGGATCCAAACATGGTAATCGCTACCAAGATGAGGGTCAGCCATATTCCTAGTCGATCCATTCGACACTGTAATTCTGAGAAATAATATTAGTAATAAGTGTCTCTTTCTTAAAGCTTAAGCAAATATGACAGTACTCCATGCTACGAGCAACAAGCAAGTTATCGAACAGAGTTGTTGAAAAACAATCTATGTTATCCCGGATCTTCGAGTTATAATAGACTTTAAAAAATTTAATTTTTTATGATAGAACTTACCAGTCAATTGCATATTGCAGAAATTTATATTTATATTTAAAATACTAATTTACTTGTATTGAAGGATAGTGAACGTAACAAAAAATACAGGTTGGTGGAGAGAATCATCATGAATCTCAATTTGTCGATTTGTACACATAGGCTTAGCTCGTAAACATCCCCATTATGCTGAGTTGATCACAAAACTCGGAGCCCTAGGATTCGGGTTTGAATCACATTCGAGGTTCTGAATATGTGTTTAAATAAGCATCAATGAATTTCAAATAATAGAGATATAGAGCAATCATGATCTATCCTATGTGATGAGAACACTAAATGATTACGATTTGGTAGAAAATTTTACTCAACTTATTGGAATCGTAGAAGTTATGAGAAGCATGAGAGTTTTTTCTTTATAAGATTACTTGTCATAGATACTGGTCATTTACCTCCGTGTATGAAACCACCTCGAACTTTAACAAGTTTGACAAACAATGAGCATATAACATTAGAAAAAAAAACGATCCTGAAAAGTTGTCACATGTCATTTCTCTAAATAATTGTTCTGATATTCGATTAGAAGCGAAAAATTGGCTAATATTACCCTTGCTGTGCTTACCGTATTCTTGTCAAGTTTTTATTAATGGCAATCTAAATGTAGCGTAGAATACATAAAAATAGCTTGCGTTTCAAATTTGCAAGACTGTCAGTAGAAAAAAGCGTAAACATCATACACCAACATTACCCACGAAAGTACGAGCATACTTAACTGTTTTCCTGCTTATAAAAATAAAAAAATATCAAAAATTACAACAAAAAATCTGAGATAAAGCGCTCCAGAGAACACAGCTTTTAGAAAAAAATTGTTTTTTATGTTTTATAAAGAATTTTTGAATCGTACGAAAATCAAGCGAAGTTTTATTTTGTTGAGCTATTGGACTCTTACACTTTTACAGAGAAATTATTAATCGAAGTAACAAGAAAAAAACTGATGAATAAGAAGACGTGTCGCGCATGGGCGTGCGGTGCCAAATCGGATTCATTTCGCCTACAACCGCCTATTCAAACTGATCCCTCCGATTGGTACGAGAATCATCTGACTGAGCGGAAAACAATGATAAAAATTGATTGTTCATTCCGTCTCCGAATATTAGATTTCTACAAAAAAACTCTTCGTACTTTTTGCACTACCTCGATAAAGACAACTCACACATCATCCCAAAGAGATCAATCAACGAACAAGTTTCAATCTATCCAGAAAGAATGATTTACTCATGTTTGCAAACAAGAACTAGAACTGTTTTGTGGTAAAGTACTAAGAATCAAATTCAGGATCAAGTGGTCTCCAGCACTATGTAGCAGTAGAGGAATTTTCCAAGGGGTCATAACTACTTACGTTTTTCAGAATAATTTTTTTCCATTATGAAATTTTTTGATAATTTCTCTTGGGAATACCGCTCTGTTTGAAAGATGCTTTGTACGAATGCAAAACAACTAAAAGCATAATAAAATGTATTTGTTTCCTTATGTAATAGCTTGCTGTGGAGCGATAGAGGTGACACAATAATACTCAGGGAGAAATAAGGTTCGCCACCGCCTCAAATCTACCAAATTCGCCATCCCTCTAGGGTCGGTAATTTTGTACCAGAAAAATCTGGGTGAATAAATAGTACTGATTTGACTATAAGTGGTCAACTTAAATTACTGTATAGACTGGGATAGATTCAATAACCTCCATGATTTGAAGTTTGAACACGTAGGCGCATTCCGTCACAAGGGACTGTTCATCGTTAAAGTTTATCCTATCTTATCTTACCCTTCGAGCGATGAAATGCTGTGATGAGTAATCCATCTACTAACTAACATCAAATAATAGTTAAAAGCATATAAATCTTATAAAGACTCATAATGTGGACAAGTAGATGAGAGCAAGAATCAAAATGTCTGCGTGATAAGTAGACAATCGATCCTTCAGAGGACGAGATTTTCGAAGGATCGGCAACTGAGGACAAACAGCCGGCCACATTGGCTAGGCAGCCGCCGTGCTTCGCAGTCGCAGTTATAATAATTTACATTCAAAAGCAAAAATACATCTATAAGTTGTTTAAGAATCACAGATTACTATATGGGGCAAAATCAGGAACAATCTTGCATAATTAATTAGTGGAATAAAAAAAAACCTTTGCGGCTATTATCTGGTGATAGAAGCTAGCAGAGTGAATAGTGTTGGACGAAAACTAACTGTAGTAATGAGTCTATTAATAATCCGACTTTTCACTCACATCTTGCATTTTGAAGCTGGTAACTAATAACGTTATTTGTATCAGGATTATTTCTATCTTTTCCCGATAAATAATGGGTTGAACGTTAACCTTTCGTTTGTATAATTACTTTTTGCTAAGTTGTCGAATTTGAAAAATTTCAAGTTGAAGAATTAAAAAAGTTCTTTTGCTATAAATATTACAAATGTAAATGACATTTAAGTGTGTCACAGTTATTCCAGTGCAGACAGAAAAAACGTACTAACTCGATACTAAGTAGAAATTCTAGATATGTTTTTCAACACGGAGGTATCACAGTTATGAGTTTTTCTAGTACAAAGTATTGTGGATATGAGGGAGCATCGTTCAGCAAGATATCCGATTATACAAACACCAAACGCTACGAAACATTACAGCGCTTACGTATACAATAACATTATTGCCGCTTCCGTTTTCAAGTGACAACATTCAGTTGAAAGTATAAAGCTACTTTTGTGAGAAAAAAACCCTCAGGCAATCACCTTTATTTACGCTGTACTAATTAGCCAAAGAGGAACACTAATTGTCTTATGAAAATAATCAAATTCAAGACAATGCTTTTTGCACGAATACAAGTATTCCGTATGCTTCTAATTATTGCTATACAAAAGTATAAGAATTTCATAGATTGTACTTTTATAGTTCTTAATTTCTCATCGCTTCAACGTTGTTAAGATGATAATTTCATGATGGGTTCAATTCGTGCAGTACGTCTGCATACCTGATAGAAATTACGATGAGACAAAGCTTCACCAAAAACAAATCGCTACCAAGAATAATTTTCATAAGGTATAAATGGATTCACCTTACTAGTGGACTGTTTTTGAAATTCAAAATTATTGCGCAAATTGAACAGCGAATTGTAAAAATTCTTCTAAAATTACGATTTTCAATAAATCGCTTTCAAATTCTTATTACAAAAATCCTAACGTAATCATATAAAATTTTTCAAAATTTCAAATTTTTAGGAGTATATAATTTCTTTAAAATTTATGCAATATTATTAAGTCCAATCGATAAAATACAGAAATATAACAAACAGTATTAATTGACAGTTTCATCTCAAACGATCATTTCATATGCCGAATTTCAAACTATACAGAAAATTATGGAATTTCTCCTTGAAGTCGCATTTTTTTTCCGCCAAAAATTTAAAATATAACCATTGCCGACAAATTTTACGGGTTACAAAACCAGCGTTAAGAAGAAAAAACAAAACAATATTCGCTAGAATCACTACGGAATTCATTATTA
>KN716368.1:95679-112784 GCA_000816705.1 Dictyocaulus viviparus
TATATATATATATATATATATATATATAAGCATACAAATATAATGATCGGATAAATAAATAAATAAACAAATGATGAAGTCAAATGCTACAGCAATCAATAAGTATATTGCATTATTTTGTAGATCAAATAAGACTTACAGCTAACATCGTTAACAGAAAAAAAAATAATGACAATTTCTTTTTTATCGACAAAGTGCATTCAATTTCCACTTTCCAAAAAAAATAAACAAAACGAGGAATAACCGATCCCAGTGGGGAATAGAACAAACCAAGTGGAATGAAGAATTTTTTTTTGGGATAATTTTGTGAGATTCATCAAAAACGAGCGGTTTTATTTTATATCATAAAAATTTCAAGCTTTGAAAAAACTTCAGTGATTTTGCATCTTTCCAGTTTTATTAGCTACATCATAAGAAAATGTGCATCCTCATGACGATAATTCGAAAAATTTCTAGAAATTGTAAAGCAGTCAGCTGGCAAAACGCCGAATGACGACAAAATCATAATTTTCATTTGAAAAGGATTGCCCAAAGATCAGGAAACATTTTCAAGAAATTTAAAAATCAAAATTGAATTGGGAAATTCAAAAAAAAAATTTCAATGAATGTCTGAATAAGTAAAGTAATGGTGCTGCCGTGACAACCAATATCGAATCAGTGCACGCAGGTTCACGGCCGCTCCCAAGCCTACTAAGCCCGCCATCCTTCCGAGGCTGTTAAATTTTTCCCAACACTAGTCCAGAAAGACAAACAGCGCTGAATCCACGAATAGAGCAGAATGAACTTTAGTAACTTCGCCATATCACGAAAAGGTAGAATGCTTAGCGTACACTACTGAGATTATTAAATCCGAATTTGTGTCCAAAATAAGAAAATAAAAATAAACTTGAGTGTTGACGAATTGTTGCTGAATAACTCACGAATACGACTTCATATAGTGAAGGTCATTGAATGTGTGCCTGATCTGTGTATCAACTTGAGATAATCACTTTCGACCAAATTATTGCTACTTATTCTTCCTAATTATTCTGAAATAAGTTCACCGATAAGGAAGATGAGTGGTAGATTTGGTTGAAATAAGGCAGACGAGCTGTCTTCATAAGACTCTCGTTCCTCTTGCCACTACGCTGTTCGTTTCCTCATTGCGGATATATGACCTCGTTTTTGAATTTCCTAATATAGTATAAACATTATAATTCCTCAAAGTTATAAAAGTGTCTTGAAATAAAATAGAAGAGGGCATTTCATTGACATGTACTCTTCAACAATGAAGTGAGATCTGCTAGAGGAAATGGTATACTAAACCTAGTTGAAGTCACCTATCAAAAAGAATGATCAGCAGAAAACTTGTATTCAAGAAATCGAAAATCATCGTATAGCTGACAAAAGAAATTTCAATAGATTTTGAATATTAATTTTGAATAGGAAAAGAAAAGGTGGACAAAAAAAGAGTTATAGGAAATTGTAGGATAGGAAAAGCTTCTTTATGAATCAAGTTAATATAGAAGAGATTTGCAATCTGAAATATGTTCTAGTTGAGCTTCTGTTTAGTGTTGTAAGTTCTAATCTCAGTCAATAAAAAGGTGTAATAAAGCTGCTTACAAAAGTTTGTGAACAATTACGGCGACAGTTTATTTTTCCTTTAGGCAACTAATTAATCAATACATCATACACATGTCCTATATCAATAATAGCCATCTGGAATATCATCGTGAGACTTGTTTATGTATAATTCTTACCAGTATTCTTTCTAACAAGTCTTATTTACAAATCATTATCCAATTCAGTTCATTTCTCAGTATCATCGTGATCTTATCAAGAATGTTTGCAAACACTTGCACTATGATCTACAATTTAATAAAACTGCATAGCGTCACAAAATAGAGCCTAGGAAAGCTTCATCAACAGAACTGGAATAAAATTGTGTTATAGAAACACTTTGTAAAAAAAGTAATGTTAATATGTAAATTGAAATAACTTTCAAAATTAGATGTAATCCATCACTGAGTACGGTACCAAAGAATCGACTGACATATACAGCTAGACATCTGAATTAAAATGGATTTCTTTTAAAACGATTTGTTGTGAGTCCAGTCGTAGTGGCTGAAACACAAAGCACCGTTCAAGGTTCTTGTTAGGTCAAAGCTATATCGTTACTGAAATGAGTCTTTTGGAATCATTATGATACTTAAATAAATACTTTCGTTTTGGAATATAGGCAGTGGTAGTAATTCGCCCATAAAATGACTCCACAATGGATTTAGGCCAACTTATAGGCATGAACTTAAACTTCGACATCGAGTCTCGATCGATGAGGTTTTGTTATTCAGCACAATTCTGTGCTGCTCAAAAAGCTTCAAATATCATCAACACACACATATACCAATAGAAAAATAATTATAATTTCTCTTGTTTCAGTTTAATTACGCTCTTAACATACACTCAAGTCATCTTATTTGAAATTATGTTCACCATTATCGTGCTTCGTAAGCGTTGTATATATGTTGGTGAATGCTATTGGATTTGCAGCACTTAACCAATTAGTACATCATCACTGTTTCATAAATACCGACACTAGGAAAAGAATAGAAATTGTGGTTAGTCTTCGAGGTTACGAATTAAACTAAAGACATCAATCGTTTCATATGCTGCAGTACTCTTCGAATCAATACCGTGGTACTCTTAGCGCTTCCTCAACGGCTCAAATTAATTACATCAAGAGGTATGTTGAAATAGGTCTTCAAAATTTTGTCATCATATGAAGATTGTATGAATGGCGACCTTTTCACATCGAAGTTGATTGTATTACATAATAAACTCAAGAGATTTATTGGATACTCAAACGACATTCAACAGTATGTTTTACGACGAAAATCTTGTTAACACAGTTGTTTTGGAAAAAAACAATAAAAAGAAAATTCCTGTAACATTGTAAGCTATCGAGGCTCTATCAAACTTCTTCACGTTTTAGATGTTGGTGAATTTGTAACAATTCTCCTTACGAAAGAATCAAGAATGATCCACTATAAGAACGTTTTAAGCCTACAATTCAACATTATATGGACGACATTTACGGTAAAAACACCTTCATAGTGTAAAGTATACTGTAGAAATTCGATTACCCTAGTACATTCTAAGCAAGTAAATGAATAAGGTGAAGAAATTTCTTCTGCTATGCAGCTACTATGCATCATTCTCTGGAGTAGGAGATTTTTCGGAGCATTTAGCAACTTTTCAGTGAAGCAATTTTCGAGAAAAAAGCAGAGAGAAAGTGTTCACATTAAAGTAGAAGCAATTACTGGCATTCAACAAATTTTTTCCCCTGGGTAAAGTAAATATGTGGATTTTAGTCAACTAAAAGAATATTTTTGAGAAAAAAAAGCACTGTTGAGTGACTTGACATTTTGATGTTTTAAGAATTATTAGCGAAGAAAAGCATCCAATTGGATTTGATTGTACCAGGAAAAACTTCAATACTTTTTAGTGCTTCAATCGAGTAAAAGAAAGCTTAGGAACGTTAGGTAACCTCATCGCGCACTCTTCTGCACTGTTTAGTGAGTATGAGATTTAAGAAAAGAGTAACACAGCAAAAAGTGCCATATTTACGTTATTACCAGTTGTATAAAAAGAACGGGTATCAAGAAATGCTCTAATATTTAATGGCTGTACTATTAAAAGAAAACTACATTATGAGGAGAGGAAATAAAAAGGACGTAGAAACGGATTGTGAGAGGCTCTTTTTAGAAAGTAACAGAAACTAAATTTGCTGGAATCACATTTCATAAGCTCGTCCAATGAAGGGAGAATAATTTAATCACACCCTCAGCAGTGCTTCTAAACATCCATATACTTCGCCTATGAATATTTCCCACCAATTTTCTTGCATGTTACTTTCGAATAACAATAGAATCAGATTATCAACGTATTTTAGAATTGTTGGCTTAGTATGTTTAGAAGAAAATCAGTTTGGAATTGAAGAAGTAGAAATTCTCGAGATAGAAATACCAAAATCGCAATGTTCAGTTTTAATCATGTTTATTTTTTAAATGCTAATATTGAAGATTTAATTAATTTCCCGGTTTCTCGTTGGTCATCGACATCATGGGTTCCATAATGGAATTAAAATGCTTCAAGATAAAAAAATGATTTCAGATGATCTGCTTCACCGAATAATCTTTCAAAGATTAGCAAAGGACGGGTCAATAGCTCTTGGTAGTTTGCAATTTGATTTTTTCCTCAATTTGAGTTATTAGAAATGTTAAAAACAAATTTTGATAAAAGTGCACCGAATGAAAAGTCAACGTAAAACCAGCAAAATTAGTTAACCAAATTGGAGACAGATTGCCACAAGTAAAGCTGTTGCGGTAAAATAGAATTCTCCCCATTCATAAGTAAAAAAGTCAGTAAAAATTTCTGATAAATAGAAAAAGCTGCGACACAACGTTAAGAATAACTTCAAATTCTTTCTATAAACTTTTTTCACATTCATAAGGCTGGAAGAGCATCTTATAAATATAATTAGAAACAAATTAGGATTACATATTTCTTTCATTGTTTATTTCTATGAGCCGATTGATAATCAATCTATTTTGAGTCATTGCTAAGATCTATCTAAGGTCTTCTTTCACTTCAGAATTGCCTTGTGAGTTACGATTACTGAAGGTGTGTGAAAAGCATGACGTTTAAACTTTATGAGGCTGTTATTTCTTGACGCTCTTGACATGAAGGTTTTATATATAGCCATCTAGATATCTACTAAGATATGAAGATGAACATGCAGGTTCGGTAGGTCTATCCAACTTTTAACGACGTAGTTGAAGTATCTCTAAGTTTCTACGACCTGTTGGTATATGGTTGGTATATATACCTGTTGGTATGTACCTATCATATGGCTCTGTTGGTTGATTGCAGGTTCTGGAATATATCCTATGCTTAGCTTTCTTTTAATTGATGACCTTACTTTTGATAATATCCTTCGGACTTCCGTGCTGAGTGCTGGAGCAAGTGAGGTTCATCATAATTGCTAGAATTTAAGTGGAATTCATTCTTTGCACTGCATGCTAATGCACAGTCACATTTATCGTTCACTCAGCATTTTTTCACGATTATTAGGATATCGCATTATCATAACGATATTTGTTTGGAGGCACGATACTCAAAACCTATCATTATATAGTTTTAATAGAATAACGTCGCATACAGCTAGCATTTCAATTCCAAAAATCGTTCTGTATTAAGCGGTCATGATATTTCTTCAAAATAAAAGTTATCTATGCTGTAATTCCACGACATTTTTAGTTGCTCTGAAATCCGCAGCACATGTAGCACTGTTTTTTCTACAGCTATGCAGTTACTAAAATTTAAACTAAATAATCTTCACATAGGACTAATTGTTATAGAATTTCTATTTGATTCCTTATGACAGTTTGTAAAGATGTTGTAGTATCCATGATGATGCTTATTTAGTCGTAAAACTTGGAATCTTAGCCGGCACTCAAACCCGTACCTTTGTGTGTCCGGTTTGGTTTGCTTATCCAATACACTGAAAAAGATCTCGTTCTACGACTACCAAACGCTTCACTTAAACTACATGGGTATCTCATCAGCGCTCACTTTTGACAAGTACTATCCATTGAGCTGATATCGGCGTATCAGCAAAGTTGATAATCACGGGATAACCCGATAAGTAGAATTTTTATAATATTTTTATTTTCTACCAACTATGATAGAATACCATCCATCTGCTGACAAGACGAATGTGTCATATTACCAAATACCGCACTCAACTAGTATTTTACATTTCTTGAAGGAATGATTATGATAATAGCTTCAGAAGTGATGAAACTCATGGTTTCGATCACATTTACACCTTTATCGCATAACCGCATTTTTTGCATATTCTATTGTTTTTACCTCTAATGTTTGTTTGGTTATTAATAATGAATAATAAATAGAAAAACATAGCACACAGAATCCAAATATAATAGAATACCAAGCGTGAACAAACGAAAACAATATGAATGAAAATAATATCAGCTGTTAAAGTCAATAGTCATCTTTCATCATGCTAATCATTTATATTCTTAACACATGAGAAGTTGAAGACGAACGCTTCCAAACAGTGACTGAGGCTGATTTGAAACATACAGCGGCTCTTTTATCCAACAAAGTTAAGCCGAGCAAGTGGCTTCATCAACTGCTGAACACCAACTATTGTTAGTATGACATAATGTCCTATCTGTTAGTGTTTGATTTCCTAAGAAAAAAAGCAATGCATATGACCAAAGGGCTTAAAAACTAGGTGTGAGCGAAATTGATTGGTGTTTAGCGTTGAAAAGAAAGAAGACTATCATGGAAATCACATGAATAAAGAAGTTTGAAGATATTATCTGCAAGTAACGAAAAAAAACGACAATCAGTTGTTTAATAATTGATTACGAAGGATATATTAATTATTTCATTGATAAATTAGAAAATGCACTTCTTAGAGACAAAAGAAAAGGCAGGAGTACAAATGAGTTCGCCAGTTCTCTCTATTCGACTTCTCAAAGTCACACACGTTTTTAATATAGGCAATATAACATCAAAATAATCAGGAATTTATCATAATTATCTTGTTATTATTTTTGTAAGATCTTTAATTACTCAAGTTTTAGAGAAATCACCGGACCTGGGCTATCGCATAAACAGAGCCCCATTATGGCCAGCAAACACACCAAGATGCTCAATGTTATAAAACACAAATGTAAAAACCATAAAACTAATATCATTATTACTTAGTTTCAAATCTTGAAAATTTTCTTAATGAACGAATAGAATACTATAGGAGTAGCAGATGTTGGTTTACAACAGCACTTTTCGCACTCAGAGAAAAAAAAATATAGAAAAACAGTGGTTTTAAGATTTTATTGCACAAATAAATTTTTCGCAGAAATAAGAACGACAATTTTTTTGTAAGACATAAAATTTCTACTGAATTTCAGCCATAAGCTTATCAATATTTTCAAAAATATAACAATAGGAAGAGGGGATTAAACATGTCAGACAAGCCTCAGTACTACAAAATCAATAAGGAATAATTTTATTAATTATTTATTTTTAATAATTTTAAAAAAAAATTTATTTGAAATCACAGTTTTAATGCTTTTGTAAGGGCTGACTTAGGAGGACAGATGTCCTCACTAGATGCCAGATGCCCAGCAATGATCTACGATTCGATGACAAAACAATGAGTCTAAGATCTCAATGCGCCTCGTATTCTAAGAGAGTTCAGTACTCATTATAATCTTCAGAATTTCAGCAATTTGTGGGTCATTCGATTTTTTTCAGATATCTGATAAGCAGTTGACATGTTTGATTTCGACAAATATGTAGTTTTTTATCTGATTTTTCGATAAGCTGAAAAGTTCGACGAAGAGATAAATGTTTCCAAATAGCACCAATTCGTTTTGAAGCCACCATCTATACGATAATTTTGGTCAGAGATAATAGGTGCAGGCTTAAGAAATTTCTCATTTTAGGAGGCTTAGCCTCTATATGCTTTTGTTACTTGTTTGATCTTATCTTATCTCCAAAAACATGTGGCAATTTAAAAAATCGTAGTATAAATTACTTAACTTGGCTAATCAAAGTTATTATTTCTTCAACAATCAATAATACATGTAAATTAACCAAAAAAAAAGATTTCTTTTAATACGTTTCAGTAGCTCTTATGTCCTAAAAAAGAAAGTATTCGTTTATCTTCCTATTATGCGTTGTTATCGACACTTCCAGATGAAGAAGTAACTCACTGAGCTTATCGATTGTTTGTTTTACATAAATAAAATATTGCAGTAGTTTGCACGTGCTTGTAATTATGAAAATAATATGGCACATACCACAATGGTAGGAGTTGTGATATGCTGTGGGTTGGGTTCGTTCACATACAAAACAGACCAACCACCATTTTCAGGTCATTTAGCTGGAACCATAATCATTAAAGACGGTATGGAACACTAATTTGGTAAAGATTGGTCGTCTTAAGTCATTTTATAGACCAGATCGAGCCATTCTATCACCTCTCTGATAAAAAAATAAGGTCTGAACAAGCAAATCTTAACGAGCTGTATATTTACATTATATCCGTTATGGTATGTTTTCATTCCATGCTGATGTTATCACATCGCTATTTATGCTGAGTTGGCCTCGAAAGTTAAATTCTTAGGCGGGACTCGAACCCGTATTTACAGATACCCAGCCTGCCATGCTTATGCAATACACTAACAAGCCCTTGTTCAACGACCACTTAATGCTTCACTCATACATTAGTGAAGTATTAGTATTAGATTATTATTAATAATTATTATTATTTTTATTATTTCTTCATAGTATTAGATTTACTAATAGGGTATCTTATCACCATTCGCCCATTACAGGGTACGACCTGCGGAGCAGATGTCGACATTGCATCCAGTTAAGCTGATAGAGCGCATATCGTTATGGTGGAAGTGCCACAGCGAAAAAATCTGGTAAAGATTAGCATTGATTTTTCTTATTTTTTAAGCTCTAATGAATTTGATTCACTGCATATAATGCATTTGCTATCAATCATTTCCATAATTAAACCCCCCTGAACACGTAAGCTTATCCCGCAACAAAGATTGATCAACGCTAAAGCTTATCTTGTTCTACCATGACTAATAATGAACTACATTAACTACTTTTCTCACCTAATGTGCACTTTATTACCGATTTCGATTTCATTTCCAATGAGGTAAAATTATTATTCTCTCTTTATTGAAGCAAATCCATACTTTTGATAGTGGTTTAGCTAATTTACTGCTCATAGAATTATTTGAATTGCCAAAACCTTAAGTTTCATAGCTAAAGCCAGATTTATGTGGAACAGGAAGAGGATCATCGAGAGAGTGTTAGTGTTTTAGGCCTCAACAAACTCTTAGAGCATCATGCTACCCACTCTAAACATAAAAACAGTAATTGAGTGCATTAGAGAAACGACAATAAGAGGATCATGAGATTTCGCTTGAAAGGTTCCTTCTCAAAGTGCATATGTCCTATAGTCCTCTGGAATGAGTAGTCCCATCATGCGTAAGATACAGCATTTTGAACATCCAAAATACTTTTTACAAAGTCAGTTTGACAAATAACTGCTAGCTAAAAAAAATGCGATAACCATGAAAATTCATCAGGTTATCATTCACCGAAATAGGAATGGCAGTGGCGTAGTAAAGTGAATGTTTGAATACCTCCTTGCTATCTAATCAAATGTAAAAAAGCAGTCGACCATTTTTGAATATCTAGTTTCTATTGCTTCTTTTATGCAAATAGACGCGTACTAATTCAGATGGCAGGTCGCAGTAGTACTAAAAATGTTTTCCGCAGAAGTGCTGTTGCATGTATTATGGAAATTTGTTAGGAAAGTTTGTTAACAAAGAAGTAAGAATGTATTTAAGTTTGCTATCATAATGAGTTAACACTCAAAGCTAAGATTTTTGCTCACTATTCATATTTTATATAACCGAGAATGTTACAATATCAATAAAAGTGCTTTAAAAAACTTTTAAAGGATAACCGTAACAACAAAAAAGTATTTTAATAGATTTTGACAAGTTAATTTTCTTTTTAAGACCATCATTACGTCATAGTTAATTTATAAGAAAGTCGATCTCACCAATCATAATTATCCACTGAAACTCCTTGCTGTGATAATTTCATGAACTCGCCATAAAGTTAAGCGCGCTGTGAGTCCACACACAACACATTCGTGCGTAATGATTATACGCGAATATTTTTCTAAATTTGAGTAACCTCGCACTTGTTTAACTCAAATGTCTATCCATGCAGAAACTCTCTCTACAGAGAAGTCAATACTAACTTGGCAGCATTATTCATTTTTTTACTCAGGACAAGGATACGTAGTGCTACGGTAGTAAATGAAGCAGTGAAACAAAGGTTCCATTCTGCCGCTTCACAAATCAAACCTTCCATTTTATAGGAAATTATGTCAACAAAATCTTCTAAGACTGGAAAGACTGGCTAGGCAAAGACTGCTCATCTGACCTTAATATCTTGATCACTTATATTCATTCGTCTGAGAAATCATGAAGACAAAGAATGCTCAGTAGATATCGTAGAGAATGATGAACGTAACTTCTTATCCTTCATCCTCCTTAAATGTAACTAAACCTCATACTTATCCTACTATTTTTAAAATGAGCGCTTAAGGTAATAGCATGTTTTATTGATGTATTCTGAAAAAAGATAAAAATTCTTACAGAATAATATAGTGACGATATAAAATTACAAGAAAAATCGCAAGCAACAGTATCCAAACAAAGAAGAGTTTACAAGATCCTTCAAAATTATGGAAAATTCGATGTAAAGAGCTTCAAAAGTCGAGATAAAAAAATATATTATCAGGTAAAAGAGAAAAAAAGAAACTTGATAATTTAACTAGAATTTATCCCACTACCATTTAAACAGCTTAATACAACAAAAAAGTACGAACGTTAAAAAACTCAGAACTTTGTGCGTTACAAAACTTTGTGAGCCATTCGAGCCCGAGTTTTGTAGATTCCCTCTCTAATGTCTTACCGATAGCACTACGTAGGCCATCGATGTGTGTCCCTTCCATGCTCCAACACTACACTTGGTTGTGATGTACTACCGTATCATTTTTCTGCTACCTCCTTTACATTTTTAAGGCTTCTACATATAGATTCTTCAAAAAAAAATTCTTTACATTCTTAATGAGTTATAAGGGAGTCAACGGACGTCAAAAGGCATAATAATTGTCGCTATTGAATTCAGTGAAGTGCAGCCGGATATGTTTGAAAAGCTAATTCTTCTACGAAGAGGAACAAGCTTTATAAAAATTTTCAACTCAAATTATCTTAAAAAATTTTCTATTACGGTCGTCTTAAGTAGTTTTAAGGTTGGCTGATTATTTGTCTCCCACAGAATAAATTAATTGCTTTTTATTTTGACACCAATGGGCAAATATGTGTATCATAGAAAATTTAAGACGATGAGAAAATGACAATAAGAGAAGTTTAAACAATGTTATAGTTAATTTTTTAGTTTTCTACTAACTACTTCTTAGTAAGTAGTAACGTCTTTGGAAAAGAAGAATGGATCAAGTAGGTTTTGCAATTTGCAGGACCATATTTTCTATAAACCTTAGCATAGCAGAACAGTAACCTCGTGACTTAAGAGAAGCCGGTTTAAACTTGCTCAACGAATTAACCTAGTAAATTTTAAGTTCATAGTTCTTCGCTATAGGATTATGTAAGCAAATTCGATCGGATGAGTTGCATTCAGAATTGCTTTAATTTTTGAGTAGGACAATATGAACTAAAATGTACTTTGATACTGATCAATGCCTGTGGCACCAATGCATACGACACACATTTGACTTAGACACGATGTCAAAACGGAGTTGATTGAATGCAATTTCGCTATTTGCAATGACGTGAGGTGACCAATATCGAGGTTAGAGTTGCTTAACATTTTAGATTTGGTACTAATTCGTCTATTACGACGGATTGTAAGGACAGGTTAGCTTGCTTAAACACTTAAACCGTTTGTGTCTTACTGCAGTACTTCTTACAACAGAAAAGTCAATAATGATAAATAAAGTATTCTAAGAACGCCAATTTGAGTAATTCGAATGTGGCATCTAAATAAATAAAGTATAAATAAATCGTTGAATAATCATATAAAACCTATGAAAAACGACAATGCTTACATAGATATGAATTCAATTATGTTCCTCCTCTAAATTTCCTAAAATTAATCGATCTTTCGCTCCACTTGAAGCGAAAACTAAAACTTTTATAGTTGGTCATCATTTGCCTCAGGAAGCAATTACGTTGCATACGGTAATGAAAAAATTTTTTTAGTTAATAGTGAATTTTTCTTAAATATTAGACTTAAATACTTGGAAATTTTTGTCGTATTCGACAGATAATAAATAAAACTATGTAAAATATTTCCTGAGGTCACGTTCAAAACAGTAAGAAGAAGAAGATAAACAAAAATACGGTTACAAATAATGGCTACAGCGATATGATCAAAATCAGTCAACTTCACTTCTTTTAATTCTCCTATTTTCAATGTTTGTTTAGAATGATTGCTGACAATGGTGCATTAAAAATTGACCGCTATATTAACGCTACCAGCATTTTCCATTCATTCTCAAACAAGCATAAAATCGCTGTGCATATTTGTTTTTTTTTTCGATGACAGTACATCGTCGCTAAGCACGGTAATTGAAAAATTTGTCGATTTGCCACCATTGAAAAGATTTTTTCAAAAATGATAAAAAAGAAAAAAGTCTGTGCATTTAGCATGCAATTTTCTTAAGCAAATATATGCTAGTAGAGTGAGGTATTTGTCAGCTGAGGAAGTTTTTAAGATTTTTTTTTCTTCACTCGTAAATTGTATGCACACGGGGCGCTGTGGTGCAGTGGTACGGTGATGCGGTGGCTCGGTGGCGATATGGTGGAGGTGCGACGGTGACATGCAGGCCCGATCAAGTTTGCGGCCGCCTCCTAGGTTTACAAGCCTGCCATTCTTTTGGGGTCGGTAAATTGGTAGCAAAGAAATCTGGCTGAGATAAACAGCACTGGCTTGATGAGGAGTGGTTAACTCAAGTCGTTGTATAGTCCAGACTCGCATTCAACCATTAAGATATTACATTAAACACGAATACGTAGGCGCAGCCCGCAACAGGACTTGATCAACGCTAAAGGTTATCTTATCACATATTATATTATATTATATTTATTTGTATATATATTATCTTATCTAAAATGTATGAATAGGTAAAGCATATAATGCAAATTTCAAGACCCGTATGTAAAATAACAGTTCTAAATAAGAATGTAATAATAATTTCTATATTTCTGAAATTATGCAAATTAAATTAATAGTCTTTTATGGAAACAGCTGCCTTCTAGGCAATAAGAATTCTCGGTGCGATGCCTCGCAAATTTAAATAATACAATAATACTGTGCAAACAATTACTTAAAATTTGAATACAGTCTTTTTTACTTATGCATTTTATTGATGTTCTATGTAAAACAGTGACGTAAGATCGATTTTCGATTGCTGTGGATTTGATTGCTTAAGATATGCAGTTATCAATCGATTTTCCCATGTTGTCAAGACTGTACTGCTAATAAATGCGTTGCTATAGTGATCGATATATAGAGAGGTATATAAACTTTTATAGTATAATTATGCTCTACTCAGTCAATCAGGCAAGTTTGATACAATTTTTGAATAAGGACTGAACGGGTTAGTTGGCTCATTAAATAGATCGTAGTGATAATCCATTCCATCACGCTATTGTATCTTTATATTTTTAATCATAAAGGTGAATTGATAATTGATACAGAGATGAGTGCTCAAAGTCATGTTAATTAATTAAGTATGAAGTTAAATAATCAGCGATTATCCTCTATCAGCTATACCACGTACAATATTGCTGATAAGAAAGAGTGGAATATCATTAACAGTTGTTCTAAAATAGTACTGTAGATACAAAAAAACTCATATATTATGTAGATAAAAGTTCCTCGTTTTAAAAATCAATAATGTAAAATATATGAATATGCTAATCTTAGTCCTCATAACTTCATACACAGAAAAAAAAATTCGTCGTCCACATTATGCGGAAAGTACTGCACCAAAACCCATAAAGTTTCGTAGCGACCACTTTCTTCTGAGTTTTATTAGGTCGAAAAAACATGAGATGCTGCACACTTTTTCTATTAATAATCATTCCTGAGTCAATGAGTGATTTTAAAGGTTAGGTTGAACAATTAGTACTCTATCATTTGTTTTATCCATCAAAACTCATAACTCGTAACGATAATAAAAGTTATCAATTTTTTGTTTTTCTTCTTTCCTTTTTCTATTTATCAGTCATTATCAATTGATTAGAGGACCAGCTTCTCATCACTTTTCTTTTCAGAAAAAAAAACTATCCGATGTAAAACAGGATGATTTAAAGCTGATATAAGATGAAACAAGTTAGTTCGAACAATCGATCCAAGCTGGAAAATAAGCTGCGAAATCAAGATTTGGAAAAAAAAACATTGAAGATCATATGGTAGCAGCAAATATGACAAAGTGATAGTGATATGAACTCATAATCGATATAAAACTGTTGGCAAATAAATCGATAGGATTGATGAGCGCGTCTGATCATCTAATGTTCGGCAGCATTTGATATTAAATTTTGGGTGAGATAAAGCGAATTCAGTGGATTAGGCTGTAATGATAAAACAGGGTCCGGCTACTTTCAGTAAACTTTTCCGGGAACGGAGACTGAGCATATAGTAAATTTGATTTTACTAGCCAAACATTCTAAAAAATATCGAACAAATAATGTGAGAAACTCTCCAAATGTTCAACTGATTCTCGTCATTGAATTTTTATCGGGTAATCAATAAAAAGCGTTCAAAAATGTTGTGCCAAAAAATGAAACATTAAACAGAATGCGAATCGATATTCTCCCTCATAGAAGCACAGACCAACTCACGATCCAGGATAATCCGGTACGAAAATTTCCATTACATCTAACAAATCGGATTAGTAGTAAATACTTTGCTATATGAACATCATTAGTGGAAAGAATATTGTAGTTCAAAAGTGTGAAGGTCAATGAAAGCTTCATCCCGCTGCGATTTTTCAACACTCAAATTTTATTTTTGTTAAACATTTTAGCTACCCAACAAAGTTAATATCAAAGGAAATAAGCTCATGCTCATTTGAGAATATGAAAAATGTTGTAAATTTTTGGAATAAAAATGTCTGTATGCATTGTATATGCAATCATTTTAATACTTAAAAAAACAAATAATTCAATTAAACCACATTGTCCTAGAAGAATTTTTTTCAAAGATTACTAAAAAGAGGTGAGAACATTGAATCACTATTTAAACATTTTTCATAAAAACTAAGATTTCTACTATATTTTAATAGAAGGCTTGCGACTTTTTAAACAATGACTGCAAAAAAATATAAGAGCTAAAACGTTAAAGGAAAGGATACTCAACCAAATTACAAATAATAAAGAATTCGGCAGTAGAATGACTTAATCAAATTGTTCGACAAGCACTTAGCCCGTAGGGGGAAAAGGGAGGGGAATGAGGGCACAAGGCTGTTCATGAATAAAAACCGATTGGGGAAAGAAAAGCATGTCGTTCAGCTTTACGGAAACAACACGTTCATGAGACGAACGCCTGCAGTAGAGCAAAGATCAACCACGTATCTCAATTATAAATATTAACAATTTCAATAATTTTATTAGAATTTGTTTGTTTATCACAAGCATTAGTGAGCAAATTGAATTTATTTTTAAAATTTTTATCCAAAAAATCAGAAAAAGTGCTTAAGAAGTCGTGCTTGAAAGTGAGTTAAATTACTTGAATGCGTTCCATATGCACATTAATCTATTCAGAAAAGAAAAGAAACATCGAAAAAAACACATGCAGCTTTTCAGTTGTCTGAGAAAAAAAGGTCTCAATAGTTTCAAGTCTGAAATAAAATAGAATATTTGAACAAATCTATTAAATGAAATGTAAACAAAAGAAAAAAAAAGCCGCTATGACGCACGCAACAAAGTGGTAAACTTGTGTTTGTCTTGAAAGAGTGTAAAATTTTTGGGAACGAAATTTGATTGTCGCTTTATTTGTTCATAAAAAATAACGTTTTTCACTAGAACTTATTCATCATTATTCTAGTCTAACATTTTCAATACTATCACTTCTATTTTAGGTAAATATATTTCATGGCCTCTATCGAACGATACACAAATACCTTTTCGGAATTTGAGCTTTTACTACGTCCTAATCACCCATAATTTTTCAGCTTCTGCCTGAACATATTTAAAAGTTGGGCGACTCAGTCTAAGGTATATGACATCATAGCGCATTGTATAATCGATTACACATAAGTTGAAATATTTTTATATATTTATCCACTTGCAAAACAGACGACACAGGCTAGCCGATCAATTGATTTTTGATCATTCCTTGGTTCAGAAAGGCTACTAAGAGCAAGTTGTTGGCCTGTTTACGGTACTTCTGTTGAGATCAGGGATCACCGTTAAGCTAAACCAGCAGCATTCACGAAAGGCAGGTTTGTTGGGTCTCCAGTAATGCGTTTCTGTTGCTCATGAATATTATTGTTGAAAAAACCTCGTTTATATTAGGTGCATTAATAATTATACATATTTAAAATTATTCGCATTTGTAATTAACAACAATACGATATAAATTTCCAATGAAACTGCAGTAAATGGAAAATAGTGATTAGTTAAAATCAACTATTCTCTTAATTACTGTAGCATTGCTATTGAATATCGAATAGCCATTGAACGCATATATCCATTTTTTCTGCTTTTTCTTTATTCGTTTTCTAAGAATATTCGTTTATTAATTGAATAAGATAATAATTCGGTTATAACAGTGGTATGCGACCTAATCCCGCCTTCCAAAAACTCACTCACAGTGAGTGCAATATTTCAACTAGAAAAAACTTTGAATAAATATTGTTTTAATGATCGCTGCTTAACTGGAAAAATAAAACTTGGCATGTTGCGTAATGTAAGAAAGTGCTGCTGTGATGTAAATGCTACAATAGTTGTACTTGAGCTTCTGTTCGCATATGCAAATGAATTGGTATTCGAGTAATATAGGAAGATAAACAGCAATATCTTCTTAAAGAATGCTTACCTCATGCCGTTATAGCGGAACAATCACATTCATTCATTTCCATCATATCACTTTGAGGACGAGTGCTCAAGTGATACCAGCGAAATTGATCAATACAATAATAAACTGATCAAGCGGAGCTTATCACATATCTTTGATTATTTGCAACCGTTTGTATGAAAGCGATTCATATTCATTGTTGCTTACATAGCAAATACTTTTCTAATTAGGTCCATATATATGAATATGTTTTGCCATATAATTGTGGCTGGCTTATGTTTTTTGTTATAATTTAATTAAAATAAATCAAATAAAATAAAGTACATGTTTTAAAAACTGTTGGAACGATTGATGATGCAGAAAAAATAAAGTAAAATAGC
>KN716368.1:112884-140223 GCA_000816705.1 Dictyocaulus viviparus
GCGTAATGTAAGAAAGTGCTGCTGTGATGTAAATGCTACAATAGTTGTACTTGAGCTTCTGTTCGCATCCATACCTAATGTGATCGCCGATTTTCTAATGCAAATGAATTGGTATTCGAGTAATATAGGAAGATAAACAGCAATATCTTCTTAAAGAATGCTTACCTCATGCCGTTATAGCGGAACAATCACATTCATTCATTTCCATCATATCACTTTGAGGACGAGTGCTCAAGTGATACCAGCGAAATTGATCAATACAATAATAAACTGATCAAGCGGAGCTTATCACATATCTTTGATTATTTGCAACCGTTTGTATGAAAGCGATTCATATTCATTGTTGCTTACATAGCAAATACTTTTCTAATTAGGTCCATATATATGAATATGTTTTGCCATATAATTGTGGCTGGCTTATGTTTTTTGTTATAATTTAATTAAAATAAATCAAATAAAATAAAGTACATGTTTTAAAAACTGTTGGAACGATTGATGATGCAGAAAAAATAAAGTAAAATAGCAAGAGCTGCATTCGAGTAAGCTCCTAATGAAGCTATGATTGGAAATTTGAAAAAAGTTCTGTCAAGATGTCTCAGGGATAAAAAAGGTTCTTTATAAGAAGTTTCAAATTACAAAGTAGTTAAGGAGAGAAATAGAATTGGCTGCAAATTGTTTTTATGCACAAACTTGCTTGATTAAACATTTTGGTGTCAAATGGTTTTGAAAATATTGTCTTTATTTTTTATAAAGTAAATAAAATGGTGGCAACCACTTTTTTAGAATGATGTCAAAAAAAAAATCCCAAAGTTCAAAGGGTTTGAGTTAGATGACGAGCTCAACAGCTTTGATATGCTGTGAAACGATTCCTTTTCAGTATGAACATGTGAAATTAAATTCTTCAAAGTTTTTTCGGACCGAAGAAGAATTTTTCGGTGGTAGAATGGAAGAAATACATGGTACGATAACGGTATGGAATTTACCTAAATCAGAATTTCTTCGGTATACTGCAAAAACTGAGAAATTCAAATTCACGATAAATAAGGAGCAATTATTTGTACTCGTTGAATGGAATAATCTGCAGAGGTAAAATTGCTTAGAGAAAAGGCAAGTCGATGGAATCAAAGAGAAATGAGGGGAAAGAAAGGAGAAAGCTGGAATTAAATTCTAGAATTATTGAAATCCTCATCTTATGATGGTGTTCATATTATTTTGTTATAGTTCATTATTTGTATTAACATTTTTGCCGACTTTATCTTATTTGCACTTTAAAAACGTAGTTGGTTGTGTATAGCATGAAAGTATTTCAAGCCTCCTTCAACAATCAATCGTTAACGAAACTCTAATATCGGTTGTGAAGAGAATGTATACGGTAAAGGTGGCCTGCAGGTATCGGTAGAATGTTCATTCAAAGAGATTTATTTCTTAGCAGAGTTACGATGACAATAATCCAGAAGTGCTGGGCCGAAAGCAAATAATGATGGCTTAGAATTGCTCTCATAGGCAGTAAATTATTCCTCAGAAGAAAGCTCAATTTTCTGGCGAACGACTCTCGCTGTCACTTAGTTGACACTATATTGAGGCAACATGCCAATAATGAAAATGCTTTATGTTTTTCAGCTACAGCAGATGTCAAAGAGAATATTCAACGAGCATTTTTTCTTTTTTGAATTCAATCATGGTGATATATGTATCCTAAGAATCATGATATGGCTTAATAAATATTATTGATCGTAACTCAATAGTTTAAAAAAATTAACAATGAACTTCAGCGACAAAATCTTCGCATTGGAAATATGGCAATTTTGATTGAGTCAAGTGAAACATCACCTGTAATGCAGAAATTTTCAAATAGTAGAAGAGCTGCTTAAGCTGAGGTAATAGCTATTCAATTCTATTGAAACTGGTTAGAAATTAGATTACTAAGCTTATTTTCTATTCTCACATAAATTTAAGTTAGAGCTTATATTCTAACAGTACATTATTAATTAGGAAGCAAGCATTTCGATAAAGAAGTGAGTGACGTCGCTGATACCGTTCGCGAAACGCCTTGCTATCACGAACGAGAATCGTGCGATTATGAGGATAGAGGATTCACTTTTTTCCACACAATTTGCTACCATACAAATAATCAAGTAAATGTTTAAAATGCCTGTTGTTTATCAGTGTTAGATCACATTAGATGTATTATATGAGAGAAATCTAGTATTCAGCTATCGTAATCGTTTGCTAGATCGTCCTTACCTCTTAGAATTATGTATGTAGTCACCTTGACTACGCCCCTACACGCACGTTTACCAGAAGTGAAGCTATCGATTAGCATTTGTCTCGAAGAACTGAGAAGAAGTATAATAAGCTGCCATGATGTAATTACGGATGACGAAGAAAGCCATTCATATAGCGAATTATTATTGATTTCTTAATTGTCGATGAAATTTCCTAAAAATGTTGGTGAGCAGTGAGTAAATTGAATCACTTCACCGGAAGAAGCTCTAAAAGATGTCAATCAAAAACTTAAAACAAACCGAATTACACCAAATTTAGCAAAAATATCGATTAAAGAAATGTGAGGAGGAAAAAAATTTTACTTGTTTTGTTACTTACAAATTCTTTCAAAAAATCACTTCAGGAAAGGCAATATTTTACAAGCGAAGCGATCAAGTCGAGCAGTTACTGAACAGAAAACACTCTGACGTTATCAAGTCAGTGACGACTCAAAATTTTTCACAGTCTCAGCTATGATTTTCAAAAGATTTCAGTGTCTGTACTCCAAAAATTATGAGAGAAAAAAGTACATGTAAGAAACAATTCAACAGCAATACTTTGCGAATTGAAGCCAGTGAATGTGATTGACGTGATCCTCCTCCCTCATTTTTTTACGACAGCATTGTCTTATTTTATTATCTTATCTGAGGTACAGATAGAAAATGGAGAAGTGTTTGTCGAAAAGACAAACTTATTAATTTACCAGTAGAAAATGTTATCAAAATGATAATAATCTTTAGAAAAAATGCATACAAAATCCATTTCAACAACATCGTAAAATTTTTCTTTGTATATTTGAACACCGTTACATTTTTCCCAATGATTTTATGCAATAATTAGCGTTAATAATTACTAAATGATCAATCGATAGTTCACAGAACGTCCTCTGCTCTTTTATGCCACATGAAAATTTTATGAAACATTTATTTACTGGAATAACATAATGGCGAGACTCACGTTAGAGCCCATCTTGAATTGTTTTTGGCTAACTCAACAAAGTGGATTGGACATTTGGATGTTTTTCAGCTTCTAATATGATTAATAATAAGATAATAAGTTTAAAAACTATACCAATAAAAAGTGAAGGTAGTGAAAAATTAGATAAAAAAACACTGGAAAAATTCGTCGCACTCTATCTCAATTGTGTTCACTACAATCATTCGATGAATATATTCCGATTATGCAAATGTGATCAAGCTTAGATTGTGAGGCGGGAATTATCTCCTAGTGAATAAATCCACGGTTCGTTACGTAAGAAATAGTAATAGTATGTGCTATATTCTAGTAAATGTTGATAGGTTCCCTTCATTTCCAGTCTATTTTTCAGCCTCAATAACTTTGACGATAATGAATTTTATCGTCAATGTTTTTTCTCATCTCAAATAATTTCATTTGTTTGGAGTAAATTAGTCGATGCTTGTTGCTTTGAAAAGTCATTAATAGCGTTTATATTCTGTTTATTTATTATTTTTATTCTGTTATTGTGTGACAGTGAACAATAACAAAGAAGCAAACGTTAATAACAATACTACAACTCACACAAGCATTGGTTGACTATTAACGAAATTCCTCATAACGTCATCAGAAAAATCCCTCACGAAATTGCTGACATAATGTTGAGGTATTTTTTAATGAAATAATCATAATTGAAATTCCAGCCATAAATGTAATTGTGAGGTAGTGAATTTCCATAATATTTATTGCATCAATTTTGCTTGGACAGTCATAATTTTTCCTAAAGATTTATGCTTAATATGAAGAAAATCAGGCTGGAGATATCGTGCTATATGAATCTTTGCAGTTTATTTAACACTTTTCGAATATTTCAAGTAATTTTTATTCTCTAAATATTGAAAACAAATTCAATAAATTATTCCTCGTAAGTCCTCAGCTTGAATACCACCGTAATGATAGTAGATTTTTTATCGAAATTTTATCTCATATCAACTATTACAGTTGAATATAAAGGTATGATATTAATACCTCGAATTTTACCTTGACCGAGGATCGAACCTTAAGCTCTGGTACTTGTTATTATTCTAGTTTTATTTCGGTCGCATATATTACACTGTACCTGATGTTATTTACTATATAAAATAAAATTCAATCCTCCATAACATCATAAGTCCGATCCAGGTGTTCTCCACCTCGTTCAGTTCTCTTTCCGGAGATATTTCTTTTGATGGAATTGTTCTTCTACCAGCATTTCTATCTTCTTCTATTGTTATTATCCCTCTTTTAGTGTGAAATAATGCTTTTTTCTAAACTAGCTGATATTGGTTGTTGTCTAGAACTTGCTTAAAAAGCCACGTATCAACTTTTCTGACGCGACTATGTTTTAGAGATCTCAGTTTCAATAAATACTAAATTTTATGAATTTTTAGAAAGCCTAATAATTATATAATGCAAGACTGTAATTTGTTTTACATCTAAAGTTATTAAGCGGTGTTTTTCAGGATTTGGATATCGAAAATCGAATCACCGCAAGAACCATCTAATACATGGCTAGATTTGAATCACTAGTAGAATTTTCTTTGCTCTGTTTTATATGTGCAAAAAAATTAGCATAGCGATCTATTAAAATGTAAATTAGTGATAAAAGAGGTAGAGAAGTTTGGCGAAATAACCATAGATACTGATTGAGGTAGAAAGCTCTGAAACAACAATCACTCAGAAAATTTTTAAGTGTCCATCAAAAATGGTAATTCAAGGTTGCAAAAAGATGTAAAAAAAAGAAAAATCAAGATCACGTTTTTCAAGTATTTTACACATTGATTTGATCACAAAACTAGCAGCTTCAGAGGTGATTTGAAGGGGCATCTTTGAAAATTCCGGTTTGAATGGTTACCGATAGCACTATCACGGCTCATTAGAAATAAAAATTGTCCTCAGGCATGCAACTTCTTTGTGATTGATAATTAACTTAGTCACCAAATAAACGAGTATCAACAAATAATTTCTATAAATATAAAAGGAAAAGGCAGCAGCAGCAGCAGCAGGAAAGGCTTAAAATCTCAAGAAGCTAAAAAATTTTGTCGATGAAAATGTATGAGATTTCATGAAGTAAAAACAATGAATTAACAGGAGATATAAATTGTGCTGCTTAGCTGGGGATTCTATGAATTGGATTAAATCTCTAGAGAAACACTTCCACTAAAGAATACGTAAATTAAGCTTTTATCCAAGAAATATCAAAAGGTGGAATGAAATAATCGATTAATATGTATGAGTTTTCGTATTCATTTCTCATATTTTGCTTTGATAATATTGCTAAAAATCGCTTATTAACTTATTGACGTTTAAACAATTTTCTATAAATCAATAGAGAAACAAAATCTCTAAAGATGCTGTGTTGATCGCAAAACTTTTGACCTTAGGCGAGACTTCTGACATCTTTAGAAATATAAGAGCAAAAGTATTATAACTCATAAGGGTTGATCGAAAAAAATTGCAAGAAAATGGCGAGAAACAGTATTGATTATATTTTTTAATAGCTAGATACTTTTTCAATCAACAACGCATATTTTATTAAACAAGCCCTTACTACAGACTGAGCTATCGAAGGTTAGACGGATCGACATGTCGTGCGTACAAGCAATATGACCTGTGTACCGGAGCAGTAGGTCAATGGAGTCCACTGGACAATACAAGCACTACACAACAGCCTGCTGTGTGATGGTCAGATTTCTTCACAAAGGTGCTAAAGAAGGTGCTTCATCGAAGTCCTAGAACAGAAAGAGCAAACTGGACTGTGATATTCATCAATTTGTTGATGCAATTCAAACTAGGAATGTTGAGCCTTGCTTCACCCATATATCGGGTTATGTCGTGATTATCAACTCAACTGGATGTAATGCCGATATTGGCCTAGCAAATCAAACCTTCTGCGTATTGGTAAGATACGTATTTAGAGATAAGTAAGGCAACGAATGGTGTTAGCTTGAGAACTTCGATAATGTAATGGGTAGGCATAACTGGTCGGGTATCTGTGGGCGCGGATTCATGTACCGGATGAGGTTTAGAGTTTTCGGCTAACTCAGCATAATCATGGATTTTTAAATTATACTCAAAATCTAAGTTAAGTTAATAATTTTTTGTATAAAGTTTATTTTACTTACGAAGCACATTAGGTTTCCATGAAATTTCTTGCTAAACATTTCAACGTCCCGATTCACACTGAGCAACTATTCTGACTGATAGATCGATCATGAAAGCCAACAACAATATAAAATAATGTGCTACCATATCTAAGCGTTATGATTTTTATTGGTAATATATGTTCAAAAGTCAGCGTAGTGCAATGACAGAAGGTGCCGCAGTGATACACGGGTTCAAGCCCGACTCCCAAGTTGACCAAGTCTTCCATCTAGCAGGGGTTGGTAATTTGGTACCAAAATAATCTGAGAGGGTATGCGGCACTGACTTGATAACAGACTGCTTGTTTCAAGTCATTAAATAGAACAGTCCTATTCGAGCATCTGCACTACAACAACACGGCGAAGAATGAATGGAGCATCCCTCAAGCAGATAAATTATACCAATGTTTATCCTATCTTTTCCTTTTCTTTCAACTTTCATTATAATTTAATTTTATAGTGTTACCGATTTAAAATGCATTTTCTGGTTTTCAATTTTATAATTCAGTCTTCTAATATTTTTTTATTGTAAATTTCTTAATATAAATTTCTGTACAATAATCAAGTGGTAATCAGTCGCTTAGTCGCTCAGTTGCTCAGGAAAACGACGTATGTAATTCGAATCCAAGAGCATGTGATTAAATTATACAATATAGGTAATGGATAGTATTCTATATAGTAATATATTTAATCTTACTTGTTGTGCACTTTTAAAAGAGCCGAATCGGAAGTAAATAATTCTTAAGAAAACGTACTATTCGGTAAAAGTTATTAAGTGGTACATACAGCATTTATTTAATCTTTCATCTTTAATCTGGAGGTTGATGAGCATGCTTTTATCGACTTCTTCCTGATGTATTTCTTGGAAGAAGTAATTACATATAGAGAGCTAGGTAGTGCACTGGATGTGGTTTCACAGTGATACGCAGGGCCTATTCAACTCGCCGCTATCTCCCATGCCTACCAAGACGGCCATCTCTCCGAGGTCGATGAATTTGTACTAGAACCATCTAGGTAGCATTGACTAGGAGAAGAATGGTAGACTCAAGTCAATGTATAGATCAGGCCCGCATTAAACCACATCCACCATATCACGTTGAACTAGAACGCATAAACGCATCCCGCTACAAAGGATCAGCTCCAAAGGAAAATAGGAAAGAAAAGAAACTTACTATATGATAAAAGATTGTTCCTGTTGATGCTCAACTTACATCTTCACGCTAAAAGGATTTTAAAACAAGCTGTTTTTACGTTTTTACTAAGTTAGTAGAAACGAAAACTTTATGTCAATCAATTTTTCGAGCGAAAAACTTTTCCCTTGAAGCCTAAAGCATTTAGAGCTTTAAATTTTGGAAAATATGTGAGTATAAATTGTTAACATCATCGTGAAATAATGTGTACCTTGCCTATAATTTATATGTCTCTTAGTCGTTTCTTCAGCATTTTTTTTTTGTATCGTGTTTCTAATTGTCCATTAAGCACATTTGTTGATCACACGCTTTCAATTTGTATGAATTGTTTTTTAATAATAAAAAAAGTTTTGCAAGCAGCTATTACAAGTCGAAGGTTTTTTGTGAGCTTTTGCGTTATGATAGGATAAAAAAGATAAGCATTGGCGTTGATCAATCCCTGTTGTGGGGTGTTCAATGTGGTGTGTTGGTGGCGGTTGGTATACGAGCCTCCAGGCCAGCGTGTAACTGTGGCACCTCCACCACTGCGCCATGGTTTCATAATCAACTCCCGTTAATACTTCGACACAAAAAAACAATACATTAAGCAATCAAGAAATCTGTGAAAGTACATAAGAAAACTTTTGTAGTACTGAAAAAAAGTGATGTTTTGAGGAAAATAGACGTTCTTGTTTATTATTCACTTGAGAGGTTTTTGCTTTTTACACTGATAAGTGAATATTACCAATGAAAAATTCAGTGACAAATGCGAAATATTTAGAACGAATAGTTGAGTTTAGTTTAAAAAATATAATAAATCGTTAAAAATATTCGTAGTATAAAAAAAACTCGATTTTGTACCCTATTATTATTTAGACAATTGTATGATACCTGTCTTGAATCTTCCGCTCGCACCAGTAGTTATATTATTTTGAGTGAAGAAAAGAAAATCGGAAATAAAATAATATGTTAGATTGCTTAAATATAAAAAGCATTAAAACTGGATACAAATACAATACAAGAAAGTCCATAGATCAGTTTATCAGATGCTGGGTTTTCCAAATGAATTAAGTTAAACAGAATTACGGTAGCAAGTCCATATCAAAGAGGAAAAAACAAACAAACAAAGCAACGTAGTACTTCATAGAAGTTCTCAGAAGTATGCCATAATCGGTGATATAAGCGGAATTTCTGGAAGGAATCCAACTAATACAAACCACAGCCTTGTAGATTAGCTTGAATGATCATATCAATGACGGAATCGAGAATAATTTGGACTTGATTCGTATCGGTAGCGCACGTTTGATGCATGTATATGGTTTTCTCCGGGTTCGCGTTCAGTCCCTCGAACTTCTCCTCAATAAACGCAGTCGCTTCCTCATATGTCTGTGCTCCTAAAAAGTATTTATGCTGTTATTTTCACAAAATAATATGAAAAAAATAACTTTTCTTGTTATTGTTAAGTTTTTATTTTGTATAGACAAAGCCGACTATAAACCTTTCATAGAAATAAAGTTTAGCGTCTTATTTCAAACGATCTCAACGATGTTGAATGGCCATAAATGCTGGCGTTCCACTCCTACTGGGGCTTCTCGCAGATGAGTCAAAATAGTTTCACATTCCCAATGTCACATAGAGTCTTTGCAAAGGCTATGCATAGATCATTAACCACCGTTATTATAGAAAAAAATGTCGCAAGAAATATGGCTATTCTCAACGGCTCACCCTATGCGAATATATATTTGCATGAAAAATAAATAATGCACAAAGACATGCATATATACAAAAAGGCGAAGGTGCTGAATGGTTTGAGATTTACTTTTTACTAGTGTAATTATTCTGTGCGCACACGTTCACTACTAATTCATTTCGACAATTGGTAGATTGTCGTTTTCGTAGAGCAAATAATCAATCCATATCTTTGTAGTATAAACAAAAGAAGGTATAATTTCAAAAATTGAAAATCTATTTGAAGTCTTTTTGAAAATCTACATAACTGCATTAGACTGCAGCTTCTCAGGCTCTGCAAACAGTTTAATCAGGCCTAATTTTTAAGCTAAGCTCATTATTGTTCGATTTCTTCATAGTTTTTGAGGCAATTACGTATCTATGGAAACGCTACTAGTTACACTAGACCATATCAACGTTACATATGAATGAATGATTTAAAATACTATAATGTTAATAAGATGAAGAGTAAGCAATAGCAAATCAGTAATAATAGTAATTAAACTGATAAGAATTGACTACTGAGTAATAATTGATTTATGCCTGATTTGTACTAATTATTAAAGAAGTGGGAGCAATAGTAGAGGTCACAATTGAGCAATATTAACCGAATTCTAAATGAGATTAAAGGTCACATTAATGTTCTACCAAGTGATATTTAAAAGATGCTAATCAGAAAATCTATCAATTGGATAATATGACTGATCTTAGCTTTCTTTTATAGTACCGAAATTTTTTCCTCAATTTTATTTTTTCGTTTCCCTTGACGCTATCATATTCACCACCTCCTCCTCCAAATCTAACCTATATGAACATGAAGAAGAAAAATTAGATTACTACTTACGATTGCCCAAATTCCCGTGACTCTCTTTCGAATAGTAAATACTTTATTAAAATAGAACAAATTATTCTTCCAAATTTCGTAAATCAGTGAAATACCTTTGTAATCTGGAAACGCAACCGTTATATTTGTTCGCTGAATTTTTTCCGCGAATAAGTCTTTTTTGTTAAGAAAAAGTATCATCGAAGTGTTTATGAACCATCGACTGTTGCATATCGATTCAAACAGACGCATTGACTCAATCATACGATTCTGAATTGATTTATTTGAAAATTATTGCAATCGATTACGAATATATTATAGGAGTTTCTGTTATTTATTAGAGTTACTTTTGATCAAATTGATGCAAATGCAAATGCAAATGCAAAAATGCATGCAAAAATGAATTATAAAATTCATAGAAACAAAAAATTACACTATTAATGGAATTTTGAGGTAATTATGAGGCAATAATATGTTTTCAATAGAGAACAAACCGTAGTCTCGTCTTCAAATAGAACCTGATCGTATTCTGAAATAGCAGCAATAAAAATAATGGCGTTTACATCTTCAAAACAATGAATCCACTTTTTTCGCTCAGAACGCTGCCCACCAACGTCAAATACTCTGAAAGATAAACAAATGAATCAATAATGACGACAACTTGTAGTGATAAGAAGGAGGAAAAGCTATCATAAGTAATAGAAAGTAATAACACTAATCACGTTACTGAATTAGGAAAAAGTTCATTCAAGAATGAAAATATCAGAAGTACGATTCGATTGTAGAGCAGTAATTGTTTTATCAATCGAAGAAATGATTCAGGCTAAATCTAGTAATTTAATCAGTCGCACCCGTTGAAGAATCCTTGAATTTGAATCGCCGTAACTGAATAATTCAAATTTTGCTTTCTTTTAAGCATTGAACTGCATGAATGAACTGCAGTGAAAGCTTCTTCTGCTAGCTGTTGAATATGCAGAATATGTTTGAAATATATATATATATCTTCAGGTTATAATTGAGTCATTGACATGGATTAGAATACCAAATAATGTGAAAGTACGGAATTGACAGTAACATAATTTTTTTTTTTGGGTCGCTGTTCAAGGCAGAAAAGAATTGCACTATCCATAGTGAACTTACACAATTAATTCTGTATATTTGACAAATAATCATATGAACTAGTCAGAACGATAATGTTCTTCGCAAGAGTTTTTTTTAAAAGTACATAACCAAGCTAAAATGTATAGCATCATAGCAATAGAATAGAAAGAAAAATTCCTTTGAAAGAATTAAAAACTCCAAAATCGG
The DNA here is from genome assembly GCA_000816705.1 of Dictyocaulus viviparus. Taxonomy (NCBI): domain Eukaryota; kingdom Metazoa; phylum Nematoda; class Chromadorea; order Rhabditida; family Metastrongylidae; genus Dictyocaulus; species Dictyocaulus viviparus. The sequence continues at coordinate 124,314 of KN716368.1, forward strand.
TTTTTTTTTGAAAAATATCGGAATTCATTAACAATCTCTGAGAGATTTATCTAAGTATTCATGTCCTCAATGATATCGTTGAGGTGGTAGAATGCAGGTCTGGCCTACACATGGACTTCAGGTGAACGATCTACACCGAGCCAGTGCTATTTATCCTACTCAGATTTCTCTGATACCAATTTACCGGCTACAAAGGTACGGCAGGTTTGGTAAGCAGTTGACGCCACGAACTTGATTCGTGCTTGCGTATCACAATGACGTCTCGACCGCTGAGTCACATGTCCCGTAGTTTCTCTCGACTAACAAAAAGGAAATGTTCACATTTCAGTGTAACTTCGCTTCCGGTGGCATACCGCCTTGTAGTGAACTTAAGCTTCTTTTGGGTGTTGAGCTATCATCCACAGTGAGTTCATTAACTTCGGTCGGATATTTCATTACACTCGGATATAACTCAACACTTTCATCCTTACACGTAGGCTATAGCTACACAGAAAAATATTCTATATCGGAATTTATCAAATTTCTAAAAAAGTTAAAGACGCAAAGTTGTATTTTTTACAGCATTTGTGCTCCGATTACACAGACCTACAGAAACTATCAAACTGTTGCGGCAAGACTCCGAAACAACTTAAAGTCTGAGCATGTGTCAAAGTCACTAGAACTCTTGTAATACATGAAAATGGCTCATTTAAGAGTCCATATTTGTTTCTAAGAAAGTCCCACATGTTTTTAACTAAATTTGTAGAAAAGAAGAAACCATTTGAGAGAGAAATAGAGCTATTTATCTATCTATTTTAATTTCACAATTATAGGGAAATATGTTATTTTGTTGTGGACAAATATACTACCGATATTTTCATCAAATATTCAAAATATTTTTCTCTATAATTTACGTCTGCTCAAGAAAACAAATTAAGTGACGTAGAAAGCCGCTACATATTCGTTATTCGAGCATTTAGAAAAAAATTCTGGCCAGAAATAATTCTATGGATGTTTTTTTGTTCGTTCTCGAAACTTCTGAAATCATCAAAATGTCTCTGGAATAAGTTGTTACCATACTGTCTGTTAAAGAATTCCATAACTAAGAAGTAAAATATATCCACAAATTCGAAACAGATTTCATTAAAACCCGCCTGTAAGACCTCTGACATATTAAGAACCTAAGCAGAATAAACTTCAAAGAAAATTCGCCCTAGCAGAATAGAACGACGAGGTTTCCTTTAGCTTGAAATTTATTCAACATTATTGAAATAAATAGGAATGCAATAACAATATTAAAGTATCGAGGCAAATTTACGATTTAGAATCAATAGGAAAAAAATACTCTGAAAAATACTTGCCGAAAATCCACATTTTTCATCCGGAATTTCACCTCAACTATGCCAGTCGTCTTGATTCGAGATAGTAATATATCTTGCTCAGTTGGAATGTAATCTTTTGCAGCAATACGATCAATCGAACTCAGGAAACTAAAAAGTATTAGGATACTTTATACCTCTGTTGTGATTTTCTGGGCTTAAATTCCAAATGAAACTGAATGTGCTTGGCGCCAGAGTAAAGCAATGTTAAATAGATGATCTAAAAAAATAAGCAATCTAAGAATTTATTCGCTGGATAGTATATCTAATTTCGGCTTCTTTTTATGGAACTCAAATCCGTCTGCACAATTTTTTTTTCGTTTTGTATACATCAAAATAAAAGCATAACTCAAACATGAAAATCTCGATTCACAGTAAAAATGTGAATGAGATTTGTGCATATTAAACAGCCTTCAGAATCAACAGTTTCATCGATCATTACTAGATCAAGAAACGTGGCGACGTTATGCTGCATGCCGCTAAATTGGTTCCTCACTTCACATTCATCAAACGATTATTCCTTTATTTCATATATTTCACAGTGCCTATATTATATCAATAAAATAACTAGGGAATTACGTGCTGTAACTTATTCAATACATCTTCAACGAGAATTTTTCACCTAGACTTGTTGTTGGCTAACGTCTGAAAGCTTTTCACGCTAGACATTCTCGTGATTTTTGTGCTTGTGGAGCGTGGAGCGAGAAGTGTTTTAGAAATGCTTTAGAACCATATTTACATAATAATGAGAACGATTGAAGTATCATATGAATGATATGTCATGTACTTGATTCAAACGGATGCGATCAGGAGATGACGATTAATCAGACGCTTCATTACGTTTGATTATTGCACGATTTACGATTAATCACGTCCACCAGAGCATCCATGTTATACGACAAAACTTCACTAGTAGGAGGTAAAAAATGCAACAACGCAATGCTCTCTCTTTCAAATTGTTCGCAACCACCTTTAAAGTCCTCATGCGTAAACGGAAAACTGACTTAAAACTGTCTTCCATTCTACTATCTTTGATAGTGATATTGTTTTGATTGCACGAATTATTCAAGAGGTAGAAAAAACTAGGTGATTTAGATAACGCCTGAAGGGAGAATAGGGACTTCAGTTAAATTTTAGCTAAGTTAAATGTGTGAGGAAAATGTTTATAAAAGCGGGTAAGTTTATGCAATTCGATATACACTCAACGAATAGAGTGTTGTAGAACATTCGAAATATTTGTGTGCATATTGTGAAGTTAATATGATTAACGCCGTAGGGTAAGAGCTGAATAGCGAAAAGTGAGCTCCCTGTAGAGTAGATGCAATGTAGAGGACAGCACTATTATTTTTGCGCCTATCTTTTTCTATAGCACCGTTCTTTTTGCCTTAAAATATATTTTAGAGGCTTGAGCATTACATAAGCGAAAGAGAAATTTTTAATGCATTGTAAAACGCGTTAGTGAAAGGAAATGCTAAGCTTCGAGTTAATGACTCGAGAGAGGGAAATGTTCTGATTCTCGATTTATGATAATCTATGACCATGAATGATCAGAAATGAAACTTCACCTGCGGCAATATCAAACATTACATGGAAAGAATACTTGGTTCTTGTAAGCAGTGATCAACTGATACAAGCCTTGTTTGAATGAATTTCATGGCAAAGGCACCATAAGAGGGCCACTTTTATTATTCACTCTTTTTGAGTCAATTGGTCATCTTTTTATAGAGGAAGGAAAAAAAATTCGTTATACAAGCTTAATTTAAAGTAGTTTAGCTGTGTGCAACATAAAAACAAATGACAAATGTTCCTCTACAACTCACTCGAGTCATCGGGTTATCACCAGAAAAAGGAGTGTAAAAGCAAAACAATAACAGCATACTGATAACTTCCCATTACTAAACACCCAACACACAGAAGATTCTTGAAGTGTTTTAATTAAAATTTATCTTAATTATCCATTTTTATGATTTCGTTGGAGTTATAGTTTTCTCTACAAGTAACTTCTTATCGCTTGGTTAAGCTTGAAAAGCAAAGATATGTTCTTGTTTAATTTGTTGACATTGTTTTTTATTATGAATAAATAAATTAATTTTGCCTAGAAAATGAAATGATATGAAATAATGGAAGCTCTTCATAAAGCTCTTATCTAACTATAAATTAATTCCATTGTTTTGAATCGCAAAAATTTGAATATGTTTGCTAAAATGTATTTCACTGAAAAATAAAATCTGTTTAAAAATGTATACTCGTTCGTGAAAAATTAAGGCAGGCTTATGACTACTTTGTTAACAGCAACCAACCAGCCTTATTAAATTAATAAATGTATTCGTATTGTTACTTTAGTTAATGTACTTATGTAGGTTGATAGATGAAGAATTAATTGATTATTAAGTTGTCGAACGTGTACTATCAGCGTGTAATTAATTATGTTTCCCAAGTAAGCTAAACTGAAATCTCACTATGGAGCACTTTCAGTCAACTGAAACTCATTTCCACGACTTATCGCCATCGCGATTGCGGGATCTGCCCATAGATTCTTCAGTGACTGCGTGAGTTCTGGTGCAAAAGGCTCCGATTCATGACCTGCTTTAATGGTATCCAAAACCACACGAGCGTCAGCCTGAATTCTCAAAACTATGTAGCAAACTAGCTTTTCCATTGATTACTGTTCTTTTTGCTTAGTTTTTATAATGGTTGATTATAGACTTGATGGGTTTACCTCTCTGGAAGGATCCTCAAATGTAATTTTCAAACTGTTCATTGCCCGTAAGATCATTGCCATCGCTTGTACCGTATTATTATACACAACACCCTTCTGTTGATCTGCTTCTTCTTGAGAAAAACCATGGTCGTGCAGAATTCTATAATAGCGATTGTTTTAAACCATAACCACATTTTCTTTGACTTAGAAAAATTTCCAGCAAAGGTAAAACAAACAACTTGAAGGTTTTGTGTACGAGAGTGCCTTCGTTTCTTACCTCATTTGCTTTAAAACAGTGCTCTTTCCACATTCTCCAGCTCCTAAATAGAAGACCATTAAACAGTATAAGAATTAGTTTCATCATAAATACTTTTAAGGACTATTGCACCAAAAACTTGAAATATCATAAATTTTGGTGTTGATATGTCTTAAGTGGGATGCCTTAAGTCTTTGTCCTCAACGTGAAATCGCAAAGGTAATTGAATACGAGTCTGTTTTATGAAGCATCGTCAGGTTCACCATACTCAACCAAACAACTGCTGTTCATCTATGCGTACCAGTTCACCGATCACATTTGGAACTCAGGCTCGTATACTTGGCATGAGCGTGCCGTTCAGGCAACTCTGAAGCGCCTACCAATATGCTACGCCACCCCAGCTGAAACGTTACTATGATGTCACTATCAAAAGCCTTCTATTATAGTGCCTCAAGCACAGATGAAATACTGAAATAAATAAAATAAATGCGGGTAAAAAAAATAATAATCTACATTTGGTTACACCTTATAATCTCATTCCTATAATATAGGTTTAACACAACAACTATATCTTTTTAGAGGCAGCAATAATTAGAGTTAGTCAAATGTTGATGTAATATTCTTAAAAATTCTTGTGGACTACTTTGTATGCTTGTAAGTGGTGTTTCTAGAGATTTCTGAAAATTAATCAATTATTTCAGCTGTGTTTATACTTTTGTTCCTTAGATTTCTTGACTTGAAATAAATAATTAACATATACTCAATATACAAATCTAAGCATTATCAAACATAATATCAATCCTATACAACTAAACTATTGTGCAATATAAAATTTCGAACACGGAGAATGTTAAAAATAAGAACATTCAGATGCTCCCATTCTTGTGAGTGAAATATTTTGCTTCTATGTCACTTAAGCTACTCAAATGTAGATGACAGTATCAAAATATTGTTAAGATAAAATGGGATAAATTTTAGCGTAGATTAGCAATCCCTGTGAGATGCGCCTAAGTAATTGCGTTTACCGTGATATTGTGGTGGTGATTGAATGCCTGATCTATACATAGACTTGACGACAGCAATATACACCAATTCAGTGCAAACTGTCTTCTAAATTCTTCTGGTTTCAATTAAACGAGAGGTATGACGAGGTTAATATCCCTGAAGGAAGCAGCAAATCTGCGACACTCATTCTGCGCTGCGCACACGTATCGTATCTGCAGTGTCCAAGTTGAATATTTCGTATCACTGATGCACGACATAAAACAAAATCTTATTCTCCATCGTGCAAATAATCAACTACGAAGTGGGAAAAAAATTTCCTTGTTCAGGGTGTAGCGCTAACGTGGGACATTCGTTATTTTCACGGAATATTATTTATTATCGTTTGTTTCTCACTTATAACATAAATATCTGCTTTTCTTCGGTTAGTTGTAACCAAATAGTACTATGGAAAAATTCCGACAGCAAAAAATACTGTGTTTATATCTAATTTCGTTTCATAATTTTTTTTGAGTCTATGCTCTAACAGTCTTTTATCATTTTTGTTCTTCTCATTGTTGTTGCTGTTGTTGTTGTTACTGTTGAAACTCACCTAGAAGCAAAAGCTTGACAACTTTTTGTTGTGCTATATGACCTTGCATCATCTCTTTATCAATAGCTTTACTTTTTTGGACGAGTTGTCTATCTTCAGCAGATTGACAGATTCCCATTTCTTAAGTTAAAAGGTGTTGAAAATTCTCAACGTATCTTTTTTCACCAATATCTTCCCATCTGAAAATAAAAAAAAGCAACAGAGAAGTTTTTTGAACTGATGTTTTGTTTTATGATATGTGAGAATATACGAGTGAATGATAAATAAAAACCATATATATATATATATATATATATAATTGAAAGGCTTACAAGCATGAATGTGCTAAATCGAAGTCATGTCAAAATTCTATTCGGTATTGAAAGATTGATCAGCAACATTTTTAGAAAGTTTCAACAGTAAAAAATAGAAAATAAAAGTCCTATTGATAAGCAACTGTATTTGTATATGAAACGACAGCTTTCGAATGAATATAAGACTAGAACAAAACAGTTTTTCACTATGAATATTGACTTTTATTTAAATTGAAAGCCGTTCTCTCAACATGTTAACATTCCATTAAACGACTTGTGATATTTATGTGTAAATTTTGTTAACATATTTTTAAAATTACATGTAAATTTAGCAAAAAAATAAGCAATCATTCTTAAACTTTGGTGATTGACCAGCAGTTTATCTCGCTGTGTTATTGGTCAGAATCGCAGCGTGCAAATTACGGTATTACAGAGAATAATGGAGGTTGTAGTTGGTTTCTTGGAAGAAAACAGTTCAAGCTAAAGAGGCGGTCGCATTACCTATTATCTATTTGTTACCCGTGGAAACGGGATTATTGATAGTGAACGTGTTGTTGGGCAGAGAGAAAAAAAAAACTTCTACGCCAAACTACATATGAAAAGAAAATCAGATGGATTGTATTGTAGGAAAAGCACTAAGAAACGTCATCCACTCGTTAATCAATAGAATACAATATTACATGATGAAAACTATCTCGATAACATTCATACTTCAACATAGCTTGAACTTTTACAATATTTATACTTGTGTACCTCTGTCTAGAGGAAGTATCAATGGTTTTCGAAATATAGATAGAAGATGTGGTGAAACAAGGAATTTATTCTATATTGAGAACTATTCTTACTACATTCACAATTCCACAATTTGTACCTCCGTCTTGAGTGAATACAAGTACTTTTTTCCAAATATAGATATAAAATGAATGTGATGTGGATAAAGCAAAGTTTCGTTAAACAGTATTCTAGTAGGTACATTACAGAAACAGAATATGTGAAGCTTGCAGGTTTCCTTTTTTATTTCGCTTCAACTTTGAACATTTGAAATATAGTAATTTCACATCTGTTTCAGTAACTACAAAGGCATTCAATCGCTTTTCGTTGAACATGCAGCATTCATGAGAGATTTAATAGATCTGAAAGGTAGACATGTCTTGAGGCGATAGGAAACAAGAAGATCAACATCGTTTTTATTTTTCATCAGCAGAACAAGCAAATACTGCGATCTATTGATGCTCGTTTTGGATCAACGCTGCAATTTAGAAAATCCCAAACGTCAGATATGATAAGAATGTGCTACACTGATTGATATTATCTTACTAATAAGAAGAAAAATTAAATAACACTTCACGATATTTAAATACGCATTGTTCATTTATATTTGTTTCTTCCTTGAATTTCGTTGAATCTGAATTTCAATGCTAACATAACGATACTGAAGAGATACGTCACATCAGATCATTGCAAGTAATCTTTTCCCGGCTTCAATTACAGTATCTAAAATAAAACATGCCTAATAGTCCCCAAATGTAAGCAAACCAACACTAAAATAATAATGTGACGCCATGCAATGTTTCAAATGTAACAATTAAAGATTTTTCTCCTTAACTTTGAATGCTCATCATATTTCTCAAGTTTCCATATTTATTTTATGCTTATATTTATTGATAGCCGTACTCTTAACAATAGGGAATTTTCCTATCGCTTCATAAGTGTACGATAAATTTATTATTGTTTTGATAATAGCTCATTAATATCCGTTTCTCTCCTGTTACTGCTGACATTATTCATTCACGTGAAGCTAACCATTAAATCTATATTTAGGCGATTAAATTTAAGGTAAAAATTTCCTTCTGTTAGAATTACGACAATGTTTAATCGATAGAGTCACATTTTTAGACGAACTCTGTAGACTCTAGTGAGGGCAATTTCGACGAGATTTCTGCATATGCTTAATAAACACTATCCACCAGTGTCGTATTGTGCTAAAAAAACAAACAAAGACAGACAGTGACACGCCGGCCCGAATCATTTCGCAACCACCTGCGAAATATCTGAGATCCCATTCTAATAGCCAAGGAGGGTTTTTCGAGATTCAATTTCAGATTTTCAGAAATTTATTTATAATAGGGAAGCATTCATATGGAAAATGCTTCAAACGATACAAGTTTGACGTCTAGCTAATATTTATAAAATCTAGGAAGTTGTATAATAAGAAATAAACGATATCCTGCATTATTCAGTTAGTCAAAAAATCCGCAGACTCAGGCGGAAGTCGAATCTTGACCACGCAGATTTGCGGTTTGGGTGAGCTACCGATTGCACTTGAGATATCAATAGTAGATCATTATAACTCACCATATTTGATATAACATAAAGCGATTTCTATAAAATGTTTCTTCCTCCAAACACTTAATTTGTGATGAATCATTAGGCTAGATCAGGCTCCGGTTCGATTACGTCACACTGCGAACTGAGCATTTCCATATCATATTACACTTCTTTACAAAACTTCCAATAAAACTGAGTACTATTAACTCAATAAGTGTTGACTGAAATGTTTCATATAAGGCATTTTTATCGATTTTTGTCGAATTCAATGATAGCAACTTCGATCTTGTTGAGGGAAAGTCATGGCCATGTTAAGTGTGCCAATATCGAACCAGTCTGTAGGTGTTCCATCATGAATAAATCGTCTTGGTATGATCAATCTCACTCGTTTTTGACACGGCTGAAATTCTTCGAATCGTTATCGTTCTTCCTATCAAGTGGTGATGTTTCAATAAGTTTATACTTTAAAAACAATAACAACAATTGGATCCTTCAAAATAACTGAATCACGATTTTAAATTATTTTTTATGTTTTTAATTAATTAATTTTTTAATTTTTCAATTAATTTTATGACGTTTAGATTAGCACCACTGAAAAAATATAACAAAATAAAAAATTTTTATTCGATATTTAAATTTAACATAATAAGTATGTGGACGTAAATATTATACACATTGACTGTACTTATGTACGTGTAAATCGCTAAGTTTAATGACTTTAAAACATGAAGGTTATTAAGATTTCCATTCCCATTATAATTTCATAGAAAACGGTAATAGAAACTACCTTGAGGTATTTGAGTTTAATTCAGGATAAATCATTTCTCTCCCAATACGCCAAATATTTCGAATATTTTTGATTTCTTTTATTTTTTTATTCCTAGCAAAAGCGAAATCACTAGGAAATGTTACTGTATACATTGAAAAGCGCATTTCTTTTGAAACGAAATGTATTTCAAATATGAGCTTAACTGAGTGTAAACTACACGAAGCTTCTTTTTTTACCTCTCTCGCCCTCTCATTCACTCTATAACTTTGTGTTGTTCACGTCATTTTTTTTCTTATAAAAAACACGAGAACATACCCTAATGCCGTCTTCACAATCATGATAAATGAAAAGCACAGGTTCAATATCAGTAAACTCTCGCGTTGTTCCAGAAAGTGCAAACATTCCATTTTTATCAGTATAATTCTCGTTCATCAAATCGTCAGAGTCACCAGGATCTGAGCGATTTTCTAACTCGTTCGTTAAGAAAATGTGATCAGATAAGTAAATAATGGGATCGAAAATTATCCATGCTACCGAATATCAATCTATCTACCTCACAAATTTACCAGAGAAAAATTGGATTTTTAAGAATTTCTTAAGAATCGTTTTCACAAAATTAAGTTTAAATTGAGAAATACACCAACGCCACCTATACCTATGTTATCATATGTTATACGTAGCAGTTCTCCTCCAGTGTCATGCACAACATGTAGCGTGTGTATTTTCGTCTCGATAAACCTGATGCTAACGTAAGTACAGCGTATGCGTTCAGATTTTCACGTTAGACCGTTCACATCTAACAGTCCATTTCGATCATAAGATTTTAACAGGCTCTTCGTACTCGTTTGAGTCAATGCTGCCGTATCAAATTATCTTTTGATTCTATGAGATGGGGGCACTACGTTTACTGAGTTTGCGATTGTTCGCACAACTAGCTTGTAGAGCTTTCTCGCTGAAATCGATGTCAAACGCCATATTAGCTCCACAAAAGCTTAGAATATCTGTAAATAAGTTCAGCATTATACTGAGAAGATATCAATCAGCGCGTTTTAACTCACCCTACACACAGAATGCGAGTTAAAGAAACGATACTTGCATTCTATACTAATACTAATATCGTATTTTGTTAGCGTAACGATGATATTGCAATAGGCTTTAAGGTTAATGGAAACTCCATACTTCGATCCAAATCGTAGATTTTCAAGTTGGCGTATTTCAACGATGCTTCTCCACAAACTAATCGTCCTTTCACAGCTACTCCTTGCTTACGAAATGCTGAAGACAATGAATATGTAACGAGAAGTAACACAGTCGACAACGACATATCTGCAATGATTTTCGCCTGTTTCACTACGCTTCTAATTATATTTATTTCTTTGAGTACTACAGTACACATCAGTAGATCAAAATGCTCATATTTTATCATATTGAGATGAAATATTATATTGAAATATAGACATTGAAAGCAAAAATTAGAATTTGCACATTAGAATAGAAAAACATTTATTCCAAGTACATTCAAAGACTTTGAAAATCGGGATGCTAACATCACAAAGCAAATATAAAACATATTGCTAATAAAAACAGATTAAACACAGATTCAACGCCATATCCCATCTTCTGTTTCCGCTTCTGTCGTTTGTTGAAGTCACCAAGGATCGACTCTGTCATCTGGAATTGCATATCGATCCAGTGCAGTTTGATTGTTCGTCTTAGTTTTGTTCCTTAACTTCTCAACTGATAGTTCAAACAATTTCAATGACCGAAAACAATAACTTTATTTTGGTTCAACATTCTGAATCGATTTGATATCTCTCCAAATTCATTAGTAAATAAGCAGTAGTGTAGAAAACATGTACATGGTAATTGAAAACTGCCTCTTCTTCAGATGATTACTTCGTTTACGTTTCCGTACACTATCCACTCTTTCTTCGTCAGCTTCAATATGAGTTTCTAAGTTGAACACGCCAATATCAAATATCTTCTGAAACAGAGTTATTGAGTTATTATAAGCAAAGTGAGTAAATTTAATCAAATTTTTACAACTTTGATATGGGTATATGGAGTGTCACAAGGTAAGCTTACTTTTGGGCAAATTACAAGAGTTCGCTCTCAAGCAAACCAATGTTATCTATCTATACATCTTATCTATCTGTCCGGGTTCGGTGGGATGGGACTAAAATAATCTCGCAAAATAGGCAGCACTGATGGTAGAGGAAAATATTTGGGTTGGTTTCCTCAGAATATTCTACAAACTAGAACCCCACTAAATCAGCTCCACGATATTACGAGGAGGAAAATTCCAGAAAGACTGGCCCTTACCAAAACCTACCTTATCCTAGCTCTATTTTATAAAGATTGCTATTAAGAGATAAATAATTTTGATGCAACTGAACAAATACCTGAATAGTCTCATTTTCCTCAATATAGGATTTAGGAATCAAAAAATTCAATTTCCGTTGGCCAGGCTAAAAAAGAAGACTATTAAAAAAATATCCATAATAAATCTCGAATCTTAAACAGTTTTCTATTGTATGTAAATTAAATAGCGTGCCTTATGGATATCATCGCAGTCATGATAGATATTAAGAACTGGTGTCCAATCGGTGCTTGAATCGCTTTGGGCTGTCATCATGAATGCTCCCTCGGAGTCAGAATGATTTTGTCGTAGTAGCTCAGTGTGACTGCCCTCTAGAAAAAAAAATTTTTTAGATGAAGACATAATACTTACCACACTCTGCATTTAAATGAAAATGAAAGTGAATACATTTAACTCCCATATTTTTTATTCTACTATTCTTATGTTGCGCTTTAAAATACTTTTTAAAGAAGAACCTACTCGGCTTTATCTCTCTACAACTTTGCTGCAACCAAAAGGTTGAAGAGGTATGCATCTTCTGGACTGGATAAAATAAGTGCTAGCTCTATACAAACGTTTAATGTATTATCTCTAGACTATACGACAACGCATCTGAAGTGAAAAACGACACAACATCACTGAGAAAACGAGTTTGCAGTTATTCTACACAAAGAATACGACCAAAAAAATATTTAGAATTACCGTCCAAATTGCTTGACTAACGAGCTCTACTGTTGCTACACAAAATTTATCTCGTCGCAAACGAAACAACAAGAAAGATGACTCTCAACTAATGGAAAATGGCAAAATTCCCTGAAGATTTTGCTGGGTAGACCCCATCCACACAAAGGCAAAGGTGATAAATATCTGTTAAAAATACCACACATCAATTGTAAAGCGTTATGCTGTTCAATCTAGTAGATCATCAAGTGCGATCAACATAGGAAAAACTACAAGGGAATTGCTATGGAAATTAAAACTAAAAACTAAACTAAAAGTACTACGTACTTGAACGTACTAAAAAATTTCAAAATATATTACGTTTCTTAGACTTAAGCGAACACCTATCAGCAGAAGATCATAAACAAGCTGATACATTATCAGAAGAGTTGACGTCGCATGTATAAAAAGTATTATTGATTGGAATACACATCTTCTCTACGAAACGGTGTATAATATTTATACCTACATGGCTACATTTTGAATCAAAGAAATTCAACACGCAATAAATGAAATAAGAAACAATCTGGAAAATCTAGCTTATTATACAAATGTTGTTTCCAGGTGCGAATATATCAGCTCAACATTGAGCATTAACAAACCCATACATCTACTTTATAGATGGTTTCTAGATTACTATAATAACTATTAAGTTAATTTCTTAGTCCTTGATCATAAAGAAATCTAAGGTTAGCATTGAGGAACAGGCTTTGCGTGAGTCACTACGCTCCGATAATATCGCCACAGTGATAGACGATAGACTGAGAAACAAATCTGTTATGAAGTATCAGTGAAAACGCGGCATTCATGTGCAATTATAAATATTATAGAATACTATATAACGAGAAAAATCGACAAATCACGCATTGTTGTATGTTTACCTGTCTTTACTGTAAATTAGCTTAGTTTAAGTTTTTTTTTCAAATTATTTTCCATGAGATATAATAGGTTATAATGATTTCTTCTTATATTCATATTCATTTAGAATAAGTGCAGCACTATGTGGAGTAGACCGCGGGCGTCAGTAGTGTAATGAGTAGCACAACAGACCGAACACCTGTAGTTGCGAGTTGTGGTCCGGCTTGAGTACTTTGTTTTGCGATTAAATAAGCATCGTTGGAGTTACCGCACCAGAAAATGAGGAAAATGATGATGAGTGTGAATAGATCGGCTTAACTATGAACCATTGTATTTTGATTTATTATGCTTTAAAATGAAGGAAATAAATGCGAATGCAATGTGCAAGAAATATAAAGGTAAAGATCCACTCTGAGAATCTGGATCCTTGTGAGAAAAAATCTTACAGGTTCCTAAGTATAAGCTTTAAATACGGAGAGAATACTATAAAAAGCAAATCAATCAATCAATCAAGCAAATAGGAAAAAAAGAGCTTAACGTATTTGATTCTTGTTTACCTATATCGAATCTCCATAATCGCACAAGAATTTGTCCAGCTGGATATCCACCACATTGAAGACTTCCTTTTACAGAAATCGAGTTCTGCTTACACGAAGTATGTTGAAATAGGCAATGAATGATTAGCAGAGTGAAAATATTCGTCATTTGTTCCGAACATAACATCGACTAGAAATCATTACAACCTTTCCTTCGTTTTTTCATTACTGATAGTATCACTAGACTCGATGATTTAGCAGTACGCTAAAACTTGATATTAGTCGATGAATTGTCTTACCGTCAATATTTGAGCAGACGTTCTATATTATTTGAAAAACAAACATATATGTAAAAGAACAATACTCTTATATTTTATAAATGTGTCAAATTTTATAACAAATCATTATGATTTACGTTGGAAAACAATGTGTTTTAGAGACGGAAAGTGAGATGATGGCAGTAGTGGAGTTTGTAAGCGCAATTGTATGGCTATAAATGATTGTTGATAAGAAGTTGTCAATAGCAGATAACAGAGTACTTGTTTTGTAATCAATTAGAATTTTTATGATAATAATATTTATTGGTGGAATAGAATTTGATAATAAAATTGAAATAATGATACGATAAGCATGAATATTAATCAATCCATAATGGGACACACCACACATCTATTTCAGATGTAACCGAATAATAGCAGTGTACTTACCTTTGCAACTAAATCACTATCAATTATAATTGAATGAACGATAAGCCTCCATCAGAACATTTGCTTGTCCGTAGAGTATCATTCTTCAACGAGATGCCTGATGAACTCCTCCATTGTAAGGGTACGAATTTCATCAAAACATCAAGAAAGGTTTGTTATTAGAGTTGAAGTAGCTAAATTATTGCGCTTTAAAAGTAGAAGCTATAAAAACAGCCTAAAATTCGATGTCAATACAATGTTGAGGAAACAACAACCATTTAAAAAAACAAAAAGTTTTCTCTTGCTGAAATACAAATTGGTCATGCGCATGCTTCGGGTCCATACCTTATTAGATTAGCGATGCCATTTAATTATACAAATACACAAATTGGACTGTAAAGTAGCAGTTTAATATCCTGATGTAGATGACCAAAATTAATACGAACCTAAGATTCAATATCACTTGCTGAATACGGTGTTCACGACGCTGGAGTGAGGACTCGGCAGAGTAGAGACCTTTTGATGAAAAGTAAATGTGTTGCTTAATAGTTTGGAGCCTACATTAGAAGCATACAAACAGCACATGTAGATTAGGACCTAAACATTATAATCATTCAAATGAAAAATCTATTCATTGAAATGAGATTCCTAAAAAATTTTGGCATTTTCAACAATGTCATCAGAGCAGTCCAAGCTCACCAACACCGTTTTCATACCTTCGAAAGAAAACAACCAAGATCCAGAGGAAACTTGTCGACTTTAGATTCTCCCTTTTCCATTTTTTTTCTGCTTTACCTGACTACTTAGAATGGAATAGAACAATTGTGGAACAATTTTAATTACATTAAAAATAAATCTAGAAACATTTGCTATTCTATAACGACTAGAGTGCCCCTCCATTTTTGACTCTCTACTAATAATTTCCAATTCTATCAAGCGGAAAAAATCTACGCTCAATCTTCGTAAAATTTCATAAATGATTAGCGTTACTTATTATTGAAGCCTAATATAAATGTGGACATTGATTTGATGTTAAGTTTAGGTGACAGCAATAGAGGAAGTTCTCGCACAAACACTCTCAAAGCTGGAGCGGGAACCGTATCAAGTATGACGTGATGGCACTATTATTTTATCGCTCTCCTAACACATGATTATCTATGCGAATTTGAAAAATATTCACTACTATGACAACGAAGCAAGAAGTTTCTTACCTAGAAATTAAACTGTTGAGGAAATTTGTGACAAAGTAGATACATGTACTGTAATGTGCACATTACGTTACTAATCAAATCCCTCGTCTTATCATTATCAAAATGAATCATTTGTATGTGAGGTCATTTGGTTAAGATAAGATAAGATAATTGTTGGCGTTGATCAATCCCTTGTGGTGGTATGCGCCCCCGCATTCATGTTCAACGTGATATGATGGGGGCGGTTTCATGCGTGCGTGGG
>KN716368.1:149786-165026 GCA_000816705.1 Dictyocaulus viviparus
ATATATATATATATATATATATATATATATACATATATATATACGTACGCAGTATTGAATTTTTAGGCGAAAAATGGATGTACATCCCATTTATAATGTACATATGAGTAAACGTATAGATACATATATAGAGAGTAAAAATCTATAGAGAAAAAGCTATAACCATAACGTTAAAACGACAACCAATAACAAACAAAAATTCGAACTCAAAACGCTAAAATTGAACGGCTAGCACATTCCTAAATGCAAACAAATTTTCGGATTGTTTTCGCTTCAGGACTTTGCACACTTATGCAGCGTCCGGCCTCGCTATCACACCGTTGAATTCATGCAGGTGAAGCGATGCTTTGTACTGGCTATCGTGGATGTTGAGTCATTTTTTTTGAACATTTGTTGTGTTTTAACTATTAATAAATTTGATCATAACAATTAATGCCTATGGCAGGAATCCAGCCCGAAGAAGTATGATGAGTATGGCTTAGAACAGTCATTTCTTCAAGTCAGTTCTAGGAAAATAACAAAATTTTGATTACTTTTGATAGGACTATATAGCAATACTTTTTATGCAGAAGCCTTTTAAAAAGTTGTTCTGTTTGATTTATCAGTTGTTGAGACATGTTCAATTTTTTTTACCAATTTTGCATGTACCCTTGATGATGAGTTTTAAATATGAATAAGGAAAAGGGTGCTTTTTGGTGCTCCAACTTTTTTTAATGGATGAATCATGATATAATGCGTGTATGTATGTAATATATATAATGGTAGATGGTCGAATTTGAAACACCGAACGACGTGTGACAGACAACCTTCAGTAATTTAATTTTCATCAACTATAATAGGTCGTGAGGCTTTGTACTTATATCCCTGATCGCCTAACGATGATCAGGACATCAAGCCTGACGTTCCAAGTGTTGCATTTACTTCAGTATCATTAAGAAACAACCTACAATGTTCAACAAGCAGGTCTCTTGTAATAAAATAAAATTTGGCCGTGGAATAACCTCAGTTCATTATTATTTAACAAGTTGTTTTCCATAATATAATTTTCCGATTCCTAGTCATACGTCCTAAGAGATCACAGCTATGAAGTACAGGTATTAGTATAGTACAGCTACTATCAGCTAGTACAAGCAAGCAATATATCATTTTTCAAGAGTCTTAAGTGGTCATATAAAATCAGTAGACGATGAATGACACCTCATCTCCTTGCAGTAATTGCTCCATTAGACCATTTTATTGAAGTAGCTTTCTGTTAACCCGAATATGACCAGAAATTAATTGTACAGTGTTCCTAACAGACCAGATGGTTGTGTCGGACGAAATAAGATCTGATTTCAAGCTAAACACTTTAATCATAAAATCTATAGAAAAGATTAATTTCAAAACTGTTTATGAATTAAGGTCGATTTAGATCACCAAAAAGAAGGTGGTGTCTTTGAAGGAAAGCTGAAATTTGGATCAATATAATAGAGACCTAATGATTTGTGTTTTTCTTTTCTTTAGCCGATTTGTACTCGATATGAAAGTGCCCTTAAATGATGTGCAAATGTAACGAATTTTATCAGAGCAAATATTGTTGAAAAGTTCCTACATCGAATAATCAAACATAGAATAGCTGTACTGTTTCAAAAATTGGAGGAACAAATGTAAATACAATAATGAGACATCTCATTATTGCTGAAGACAGCCAGAAAAATCTAGTATCATTACGTCAGTTTATCAAAAAATGAAGACTAGGTAATTTAATCAATAGAAAGTCGGGCTTAGTAGTACAGGCGGTGTACTGAGTTATTAAACAATTGTTAAAAACCGGTGGAATCCTAGATGCATAAAACGTTATCGTAACCCTGAAATAAATTTTCGCTAAAGAGTACTGTTTTTATTATTCATGAGATGGGGATTACGATATAAAATATTAGCATTGGTATCTATGAACATTCATTAGTTATCACATTGACTCAACGGAAATCGTTTAATGTCATTTCACCATCTTCCGTTTTCAACCTGACTGCTATAAAATGGTGTGACATCATCGTCTTTACCTCACTAAGCTGTGCAATTGATGAAAACGATTGAAAAATATTTTGCAATTATTTTTAGAAAGCAAAATGTACCGTCAACAAAATCGTAGCAGTAATTTAATCCTTGGGACTAGTAGAAACAAATAATACATACAAAATCGTAAAGATCAGTAAAAAGTTTATAGAAGCAGAAGAAATTCTGGTTAGGTTAAGACGTAAAAAAAAACGTTAGACGTTGTCTAGCTCACCTAAAAAGCACCTGTCTTCATGAAAGTTTCCTTTGCTAGGATAAAGCTCGAGATGAAAAAGGTTCGCAAACGCGCGACCCATGTAGAAACAAATCGTATTTTCAAAGTTGGAATTTCCATCTTCAGTTAATCATTGGAAAAATTTTTTTCTACAAAATTTTATTTGAAATTATGAATAAAACAAACATTTCAAATAAAGAATAAGTAGAAAGTGGTCTACGATTCTTAGTAGAGGGCTTTGATAAGTTCCAGAAACTAATTCATCACGGAACTCAAATCCAACATAGTAACTATTGGTGTTCTTTGATCAATGACTATAAAACCTTTATGCGAATGGCGGTGAATCTCAGATTCTGAGGATCCTCGCGCTTTTCAACCAAGAACTAATTAAGCTAAAAGAGCTGGAGCAGGAAAACGCATACAGTTATAACATTAGTAGCTACAAACGCCTAATGAGAATTGGATAACAATCGAGCAACATAATGTTTTTCAAATAATAATAAAAATGTTTCTAACTATCTTATATATTCTTTTCCTTTAAGGAAAATTGGGTTAGCATACGGTATTTTCGAAGAAAAATGTTTGAAGGTTTCGGTTGTATGCAGCAGTTAGTTAAGTTAAGCACATTAGTTAAGCGATTAGTCAAAATCTAATATATAAGTGTATTTTCTTTATACTTCATAACATTAACAGCTTTATTATGATAGCATATTGCTGGAGTTGTAAACTACCACGTTGCTGTAGAATAAAAATACGCCTGAGTGATACGTGATTACGTATAAGTTTTCTTTTTATTTATTTATAAAAATAGCATTATCTTCTTAGTAAATATCAAGCACTTTGGGAAAATTCAAAAATCTAGAAGAAAGGATAATAATAACAATCATAGAAAGAGCGAAAATTATCAGAAATCTTAATGATAAGAAAACGAATTGATATCGATGCTTATAAGATAATGGAGATCATTTTCTACGCCTTCATTGATTATATAAAAGGATATGAAGTCGACGTTATGCTGTATAGACAAGAAAGCATTGGTTTTCCATATCTTCATAAACAGCATTAATAAAACTTATAGATTAAAAACTTTAGAATTGCTATTTTAACTCATGAACTAGAGCTTAAGAAGATGATTGCTTTAACACGTGTTTGGAAGAACTTTAAGGAAATGAAATCACAGGTTTCTAGCTATTACCAAAAAACTGTTGCAAACAATGAGAACAAAAAGATTGAGCTTTCAAGCATCATATTTCAATTAATGAGGAAATAACTCAGAATAACATTTGCCATAGGTACCATGATGATAGACAGCAAATAAAAGAAAACGAACTGATGCAGCAAAATGTCGAGGTACAATTTGACTACTAGAGCGAGAGAAGGTATAAATGCTACCATCATTTTTAAATTTTTTCCCATCGCTTTCCATTAGTTTATCACCAGTTTGCGAACAGTTTGTTTGTCATACGATTCCTTTTGGTGCTTCCTAATAAATTAAGCTCATTAACGTCTAATTTAAATTATATTCAGAACGTCGATGTCCATTTTCCAGCATTTAAGCTTTTACCTAAACGATAGCCATAAGAATCTACCGTATACCATAGAATAAAATAAAATAATTACTAGCAGTTCCACATTTTTTGAACAGAAACGAAGTGATTTTCAACTAAACATGTGATCTATACACATTCACATATCTGCGCGGCTATTGTTCATCTGCCTGAGGACAAATTCCGTTCATTAATCTATTCCTCTGGACTGCTGCTCGTTTTTAACTGCTCTCTCTGCGCTTTTATTCCCTCCTTTCTCTCAGTCTCTCTATCAGCATCATGTTCGTTACTAGCAATGCCGTCGGGGCTCATATCCGTATGCGGGCGCGGCCAGACGCACATTGATTTCTCTTCACTCGGCTTGCCTCGCTAGCAATCTGCCAACTATCACTGCCCAGAGAGTTCGGAAGACCTTTTGTTTAAAATATCCTCAATATTATGAGTTCGTTGGAACCACTTGTCGCGTAAATCGGGTTCTGCTAATTCGTTCCGTTGAGCCTTTACCAACCGTTTTTTTTTTCGAACTTCTATTATATCATATTTTTCTGCTAGGTTTGATTACCTAAAAATGATGGTTTTAGTTTTTTAAACGTTTTTGAGATTATTTTGAAGTCTCATCCTATCAAAACAATTTCTTTATATTGGAAAAAGGGATACACTATTGTATTGAAATCTTGTAAATGTTAAGAATATATTGAAACAATCGCACATTGGGTATACAAACATACAGTATTCTAAATTCTAATGCATTCCATTTCAAACTAATATTATATTAAAATAAAGCGACTCTAACCGTTCGCAATTTCATATCCTATGAATTTAGCCGACAATGTCGCCGCGCACGTTCTCTTTCTAGCAACAAACTGGTTGTTAAATTTATAACCCTTTTCGGTCTACAATTGTTTCTGTGTCACGGATAATTCAGCTACGATTACACAGTAATCGTGGGACGTTTCAGATAACTTGGATAAAATTATTAAATTATAAAATGGACTCAAATAAAGCAAAAGTGAGAGAGAGAGAGAAGAAGAGCAATGAAGAGAATGTGATTTATCGTTATTGTTATTCTATTAAGATAAAATTCGTGCTCACTGTTTTCACCCCAGCGTCTTCCCTACTGTCGAATTCATTACATTGAATCATTTTATAGTTTACTGTGTTTAGTACCAGTTCATTATTGACTGGTCGACTACAGATTGCTGGACTGAGCAGATATCCAATTATTTCATATTTCTAAAATTGTGATGTGTTATCAATTTACTATATAAAATCGACCTTATCAATTGGTATAACACTAAGTCGGATTTCTCGTTGCTACACTACTTTATTCAAATTTCAAAGCATTTCCATTGTTAATCAAATTTAGTTTAACTTGCAAATTCTTGTAGTATTATTTGAGGAATTCTTATAAAGCGAATAGCTTGTGGTGTGTCGAGTATAAATAGTCATTATCATGTATAAATACGAAAAATCGGTAGACCAATAGCAATCGATCTACTTTATCATGTTTTGAAATCTATGCTTATATCGAGGTCATAGTACTATTTGTTCAATAATGTTTAAACACTACACTTTTGAAATTCGTAAATTCATGGTGATGGTGAAGAAAGTTACTGAGAGGAAAATTGCTAATGCTTCGTTGTTAAGTCTCAAAATTTAAAGATTTCGTTACCAATTTCTATTGAACAATTCAATAACAGTATATTATAAAACACTATTGCGATGGCGAATCTCAATGAAAATTATCGATATTCGACATTTTATACATAAATTTTTTTAAGTCGTTTATGAGGGATTGCGATGTATAAATACTCCCATTTTCTAGATAACTAACACAATCTGTTTTTGGAAATATTTAGTTGATATGAAATCTCTTTTAAATCCATGTATTTTTTGTTTAGTTTTGAATATACAATGATCACTGCAGTGATATATGTGGGTGAATCGGCCTACTACTAAAATAACAGGCTCTTCTCTGATATGAGTTTATCATTATAGCTTCCTATCTATTTGACAACAAGACTTCCTGCTACAACGAAGATTATCACATCAAGGGGATAAAGAAATCAAGAGGATCGAGAAACCACTACAGATAGAAAATGCTGATCAGTTCGCTTCAGTCCCATTTCGCGCAATCTTATATCAAGCAACCGAAAATAATAACAATACACCGAGTTACAAACACCTGTTTTGCTGTCTGCGGAAAAGACGTAACATGTTATTTGTATCGTTTATTGTTATCCGTAGTTGAACTATAATGTTGCCCATGTCACTTCTTGACATCTTTCGCATTTTAAAGTTATTTCAAGCTTTCAAGTATGGTTTATCAGTACTCACTGTGAAGCTACAATTCTCGCCACAGTGTCCATAAGCCAACTCCGTTCGTGTTCGTTACCAGTCTATTTAAGGCATGGAATTTTCTTCTCTTTCAAGATTTTTCATGATTTGAACGCTCATTTTTCATATATCCGAGAAATTATCATATTTATGTAGTATCAGTATGTCATAAAGATTTGTCTTCTTCGAAATTCATTGTTGTTGCCTTTAATGATTTTCAGTGTCTCAATTGTTATTTTTTCGTAACGCTCTGTGTTTCTTCAAGGTTGGTTATTTTTTGTGGTGAAAAGAAAATGTAAATTAATGGTACGGCTTTGAATATTTCTTGCATCTTGATATGAAAAACCGAGTTGAGATACTATATAAAAATTGTTGAACAAGATGTGATCGATACTTTGTCGGCTTTTCCAATGAAAATGATTGATAATGAATTCCTTTTTGTTATGTAAATGATGCACAATAGGGATGTCATGACGAACAAACTGTGTGCTCGTTACGATCAATACTTTTTACGCTACTTGACGAACTAATGGACAAATCAAAAGTTATGCATAAATGAGGCAACATTCTCATTTTCAAACGTGTTTTGTTGCTTCAAGGAAGTATTTTCCATGAGCTTTTATGTATATTCTTATTACATGCATATTACAATGAATTCCATTATTTCCTTTCTACGATAGTCCCATACAAACAATGATTATTGCTCGCCACAACATGTAAACCTGTAACGTTTTGTTTATTTGTGGCTTTGGGAAGCGATTGTAAACAACGTAGTCCGTTTTATTTTTCTACACCAAAAAAGTGGAAGCTACTGTCAATGATTTACATTAATGTTTGCTTCGTTTTGCTGGCAATTTCGACTCTTGTTTATCATATAGTCATCAGCACTCAATAAAGAATTCTATAACAATATTCATATTAATGTTGTTTCGTAGGGATCGTTATCTGTACCATTTAGTATTTCTTATACTTCAATTACATAAATGCATGCGTGTGATATAGTTTGATAGTTACTTTTCCGCTCCTCTCAAAGTATATCTGTTGAATTGAGGTTGTTGTTTGAAAAAATTATATTAAGAAATACAAAGTTGCGTATTTGAGTATTTTTTTTATAACTTTCGGTATTAGAAATATTAGGAAAATAATGTAGATATAAGAGAAATCTTGATTCTGAATCTTTTCATCTTTCTTATTTCTGTAGAAATTCGATTAACTGGGTGTTCGAAACGCTGATAGTGCAATCGTATTTTCACGAATTTACAGCTAAAACCACGTGACAAAATTGATTCGTGAGGGAAAAACGACTGCCAGACTTCGGGGATTTCTCTACCTTTATCAAGTGCAGAACAGCCGACCGAGGTAGTATTTGAGTTTTTCTCTTCAAAAATATGCAGTAATTTTATACCTTTGTGGAAATAATGCTGGAAAAATATGTATAATGTGAGGTCCGTTCTACCCCATATTTTTATATGTTCATTGAGGTTAGCACTACATGTTTTTGCTTTGTAAATAGGTATTCGTTGTCCTAAGATTCCCATTTCTCGATAATCCGATTGGGCGAAAGTTACTGCTTTTGTTGGCTTCTCACTTTTTCTCACAAATTCTTACTCATTCTTACCATTTGCGTTACATTGCTCAATTTTAATTTGTTTTCTGGATAATGCTTCAGAATATGAACTGCCCGAAGTTCAAATGTCTGTGACATGAAACAAGAGTCTTCTAGAAGTCCTATTTGTTTCTTGTTAATCTTAGTCGTCGTGTTCTGTGATAAGCATAGCCGTGCTTCGCCTTCACATTGTTCTCTATCTGAAGTCCTTTGTGCTTGAATGGCTTCAAAAAATAATGTAGAATTTTCACTAAAAGAGGCGTAAAGGGTTTATTAATTACTCAATGTTTGAAGTCCGATCTTCGTCATTTCTAACAGCTACTCTACGTTATCATCACTCATAATAAGGTATATCTTTCAAAAGTGGCCAAATTTTCCACAAAACTTTTTAGCTAATTTTAGTGCTACATTTGTCACTCAATAGCTTTAAATGTGGTAGATGTGGTCTTGAAATGATTACGTCAAATACATAGTGAAATTCAGTAAAAAATTTGTGTGCATGCAGAGTAGCCCATATACAGAATGAATATTAACTTTTTATATCATTTTATATTAATTAGCAAAGTGGTAACCCTGACTATAAGATTTGCCGGTACGCCCTTTACGTTTCTGGTATAAAACAAAATAAAAATTTTTTACCGTCTTTATACACTATTGAGTAATAGCTGTTATAATTTATAAATTCTTATCAACGTAAGAGCAATTTGTATATACAATTTAGAAATAACGTTTCATTTTTTGATGCGAAAACTTGTTCTTCGATATCTTCTTAATTTTTTAATTTTTTTCCGAAAAATTTTGTAAGAATAAAAACAATAATGGTCAGAATATGTTATGGTTGTCGAACATGGTAGATTTGACGGAATTCTCCAGGCTTTTGAAACTTTTCGAAAAGTCCAAAGCAACTTGTGGCCTGTCACTAATATGATGCAGCATAATCACTTTTCTATCGAACATCGCCGGCCTTTTTTTTGTTTTTTCTGGTTCCATCAAATTATCCAGTTGCTGACAATACTTTTCCGAATTGTTTTTCGTTTGATCTTTAAAGCTTGCAATGTATTGGACTTTTAGTGTCCCACCATATAAACAACATTTTCTTATTCAGAGTCAAATTTAGTTCAGATGCGAAAGAGCTAGATTTCCCGTACTAACAGTATGCCCTTTTCCTTGCGATGTTTTCCTGGGTATTCCACTTTCTATCCCAGTTATCATCCAGTTCAAAACGAGCTCAATTTCGTTCGCAACAGGCAAAGATGTGCATATTCTTGCGAACGTTGTCTTGCAATTCTGTCAATCGTTTAAAAATGCATTTTGTTGCGAAAAATTTCGAGTAAGAGTTTTTACAAATCAAATTTATTTCGTCGTACTCTTTTTGTGTGTCTATATAAGAAGTAGAAAATTTTTCATCTTTCCATGCATTAAAGCTCATTAATGCTTACTAATCATTTACTACTGAGGAATCTATTTTATTTATTCAATGGGATCCCTATTTCGTTGTATACGGTCGTATAACTCCTTTGAAAACATCAACTGTTTCATTCATTCATATATGCGTGTATTATTCTGTAATACAAATTGGTTTTTTACTATATCAAAAACTTCATTGCGGTTAATTATTTTACACTATTGGAAATTAGCAGCAACAAGAGCGTTATTCTTTGCAAATTTTTAAAATATCACTCAAAGAAGTTCCACTGAATTTTTCAAATTCCGACAATTTGCTCTTTATTTTCTATTTTATTAACTTGCAAAATGCGTTGTTTGAATATTTGAAAATTTAAATCCAAGTACAAATAGTTTTTATTCCATTTTTCATTAATATTAATATTTCACATTGTAATGAAATTATATGCATATTTTTTCTCGTTGATCATTGACAGGGTTGAAGAGTCGCCAGTGAACCTTCCTGGCATCTATTATATATTGCGCTTAAGAGTTCTGCTATTTAGTTTTTTTTTTAATCTGACATATATTTTATTCTGCGTATATCATCCTTAATTTTTTCTCATGAGCTTCTTAAAAAGGCCTCTCCATCAAACTAATGTCTTGCAATGCGTTTAATATCCAGTGGAATGCATTAGCTTACGATTCTTGTTCACGGGTTTTCGCTCATATGCATTGTGTTTCCGACCCACTTAATCACCGATAGCATGGCGTGCGCGGCTGATGTCTGTGATTTTTGATCGTTGTCGTAGATCGGGATTTTGAATCATCTTTCCCACTTGCGCCTTACATCAACATTTCGATGACACATTCTATCTCTTCTAGTAATATTTTATTCTGTTTATGCTTTTTTTTCTCTCGTTTTGTAGGAATGAAGAAGGGTGGGCTCGGATATTCGCATTCAGTATCCTTTCACTACAACCTCGATACTCTTATTTGTACTCTCAAAGCTGCACCTTCTCGTCTGATAAGGTCTGCTGTGCATTATAGTTAACTATATTAACCGCACAACTTGCATGTACATAGTTTTAGCATTTTAAAGTGTCCATTTTTTTTTCTTGTATGCGGAGCAGAATCATCTTTATTAAAATATTTTCTTTATGGTAAACTAAACGGTTTTTTCTTAGATATTTCTGATATCAGCAGAAATTTGTTTTTCTTAGTCGTTGTTTGATAAGATGAAGGCAAAATTATTAGTGAAGCGAAGGTTTGTCGGCGCTTTCTAATATGTGCATAATGTTACCAGTAGTTTTTAGAGATTACTCATAAACTTGACGAGCGAATGGATAATTTTTATGGCTCATGTGAATCCTATAATTCTGTTGAAAATATGCAAATCAGAGTTTAGAAAAAAAATATTTTTTAACAAGTAGATGTTCATATTGATTGCTCAAAATGATCACAAAACAGATCAGGATTTTCAAGTAATTAATGACGTTATCATCATGGCTTACACAATAACACCACCTTCGGAAGTGATCCACAACCCTGTCATAAAGACTTGGTATAATTCTGCATAGTAGAGGTGATCAGTATTCAGAACAGATTGCTTTAAATACTATTCGAATACCATTACGTTAGAGTTTTTCACTGTCACTTTTTGTAATATTACACGTATATCAGAAAGTGCTGTCAAGTTAGTGGAAAGCTAGGGTCACATCACCATTTTCACCTCACCAATAATTTTTCTTAACAAATATCGACTAAGCGAAACAAATTTTACCTGGTGTCATCTCGATTTGCGACACTGAACAATAATTCTAGTGTATTATTATGATTGCTTTTCATCGTATTTACTCGTAATAGAAAGTGAAAAACTAATAAGAACTATGTTAATCGAATTACTTGATGTAGACTAATGCACTCGTCTTGTGATCTGGACGATGATTTAATGCTTGTCTGGTTAATGAAATCTAACCTAAGTTTTCCTGCGACCTCTTTGTGTTTCGAAGTGGATATTTGAATCATATGGCGCGCAATGAACGGAGTGTTGTTGTTGTTTAATTCCGTTGTCAATGCATTTTTATGTCATTCTTCACTATTTATTTCTTTTGCGTCGTGTCAAATAAGTCAGGTCCATTTACGAAACTTGTCTTTTCAATTAGCCATCGTTTTGTTTATTGGACGTGCTTTCATCATCAAAATTACGGCTTGTCTAGTAGTAAATATCTTTACAATCCATTTCATGAAAATCGTTTTGTGGAAAACATTGCAGGATTTTTGTTTTGATTTTCGTGTATAAGAGCCGTGTGGAATAGTTTACATACATATTTGTCGACTGACCTAATCGTTGCATTCTATATTGCCTATAGAACATGGATTTTTGACGTACCTATTGGAGAAAGGTTGCTTAAATAATTCGAATATTTTATTGCATTTAATTTCTTTTCTAATTATATGGAGCGTTTCATTAACAACGACTATATGTTTCTTGGAATTTCAAAAACATGCTTACTTTTTGTCAGTGTTTTTCTTATGCATTTCGCATTATTTTAATTTGAGGCTATTAGAACGGTCTTGTTTGTTAGTTTATGCTTCACGATGAGATGGACTATAGTTATTTACCATCGAATACATGTTCGCGATTTAAATCTTAAATTCGTCTAGTTATAGATGTATATTACTTTATTGTTTATTCATCTATCTATTGAAAGCTATCTATTTTATTCTCCAGAGAAGAAAAAGTCCATGTTGTGCATTTCGAGTTGAAATAGTTGAAATTTTTGGTTGGATAATATGAAGAAGCTGGGACACGTTTTCATTCGTTGCCAATTCTGAAATACTTGTCATTTAGTGTACCATTATGTGTTAATCACGAATGGATCATGATTCAGCTGCAGCTTACAATTTAGTAGGAAAAAGTATGAGATCGTAGTATTGTTCCAGTTTTACTGTGTTTCAAATAGACTCCAAACCCAATTGCTGGAGTATATTCTTCTCCCGAATTTCACCTTGAACGTATACTAAACCTTTTTTTACGAAAATGTCTTTTCGAATCGAGTTCTTGCAGTTCTAATTTTTTGTAAGTTTCACCCTATCTTGATCACCATTTTATAGAGTTGTGCAATGGTATTGCGAGAATAAGCTGGCTACAGTTCAAAGTGTACTAAGAGAAAAGAGGCCAAATGGCCAAGGAGTTCCAATTCAACTGGCGCCCTGTCGTGCCTTGTTTACTCCAACATGGTTCTATTTTTGACCGCTATGATGATGTAAGTGAGACAGCATTTATTGATGAAACTTCTCTAAACAGCGAAGCCGAGATTGTTCTTTTTAATAGCTGATTGGAAAAGCTGCTTAGGTGTAATGAAGGTTTTTAACGCAAATTTGCTTACAGTTTCATCAGCTGTTTATAATGTCGAATCGTTTAGCTGATTTTAGTAAATGCCAAGATTTATGAGTTAACAATACGGAAAAGTGAAGTAAAATAATAGGGGAAAGTGGCACGATTACCTAACATTTTGTTCATAACAGTAGTTTGCAAATTTCACAAATCATTTCATGTTATTTTTGGTAAACGTTTATGAATTATCGTAAATGATATTTTTAGATGTCAATGTAGGTTGCCCTGCGCAAAAACACAGAAGGGCTTGTTAAATTTTATTGACCCATATTTCTGTATTTTGTATAGCAAGAGTTACTTGGTGATTTCGACTACTGAGACTGTGTTTTACTTAAGGAGAGCACCTCCCTAGAAGTGAACGCTCTTGTAAAAATTGATGAATACGGGTTCTTTCTTCACTGGCTAATAGAGGCTAGGGATGCAGTTGTTATTGACATGGGCCAGGTAAGCGTGTACTATATATATATATAGTGTATGTTGGTGATTAATTGTAATTTGAATCCACCCTTTTTAGATGAGTCCTTTACATTGTTTGTTTTCTTGTTTTTTTCTGATTATTTCATGCAAAATATCACTATTTTAGATATGTTTTGAATCTATACCACGTAGAACTTGCTCAGAAAACTTTTTTTTGATATCTTTGATCTTTATAACTTATGAAGATATGGGAGGCACGTCCATGTGGCTTACCAAAGGACGGTCGTGTTTTGTTCGAACTCGAACAAAGAGGCCCACGTGAAACTCTAGAAGAACGAACTATATGGGTTACTCACGGACAGGATCTGGTCAACGTTCAAAGTTTCTATTTGGTGGCAGAGTCTGTTGAAATTGCGAAAGTAAGTGGTTTTTCTAAGTGATATTATCAAATAGATGGGGTCACGTAGGGTAGTAGTGGGAAAGTGGTCCTAGGCAAAGCAAACATTTATTGAAAACTGATTCTCAATGTTTGGAGCGTTGGCATTTAATTATCTTCATTATATTGTTAAGACAAACGCGCAGGCGGAATGTATAACATCAACGCTTATCGTTTTTCTCTTCTTATTAGCTTTTTTTTTACTAATTTACATATCCTGACTTGCTCTTTATTTCGCACAGTATATTTATTTCTAGCATTAAAGATACAGAATTATATCGTATTTATAGGCATGGCGAATAGGTATCAACGAGATTTTGAAGAATTCAAAAACTCGTCACGTATGCCCAACAACAAATCTTCTGAGATAGTGAGTACTTCTGTTTTTTTGTCTATTCATATGAACATAACATATGCATTCACATCAGATTGATCAATTTGGATGAGATTTCTATTTTTTTGCATGATTTTTGGAAACTCTATAAGTAAAGTTAGCCTACAACATTGTAATTGATCATGAAATATACAAATATTTTTAGCTGGAAATGGTTAACGCTTAGCGTTAATGATCGAAGGAAGATTCCGATCAAATTGCTTGTTAAAACGTTTTCTTCGGGTAAACCAGAAAAGATGGTGCTCAAATGTCTCAGTGACCTTGGATTATGTGGAGATAAGGTAAAATATTTATGATTTTAAAACGCTCGAAATGACTTTATCTGTTTAGAAAATACATCATAAGCACTTTTAAAATTACTTCTTCATGAAATTGGTTTTTTGAAAGTATTTTATCCTACTTTCTGTGTCATCTTGTTATTAGTATTAAGTGTTGCCGCTTTCTGTAAATATCACAAATTAATCGAGTAGAGTCAATATCAGTATGCTTCGTTGCAATTCAAATGATGTGTTATTGAAAAATGTTGAATTTCCGACAAGTTGTTATCTTCCTAATTGTATTTAAACTTGCTGAATTTTAAGTTACATTTGTTTGAGTTTGTAATTTAGAGATCATCTCGAGAAAGTCTACATTTTCTTTAACACCGTTCTACCACTCTATCTTCATCTTTTCTCTCCATATGAGCAACCTGATCATGCGATGCTTTTGTCTTGCATGCTTTGAAATTTGAAGACAAAATAAATATGGGATACCGTCGGAAATGCGATTTTATACTCTTTACGTTGTTTTTACTATTATAGAAACCATTTTCTTAGCCCGCGCGAGGTTTTGAAGATGGTCCAAGTGTGTACCCATCTTGTCCGCATAACAGATCGAGGATCGTGAAATTGAAAAGGTGATAACGAATTTCTGGGATCAACTACGAAATCCAGCTTATGTGATGATCGAAGGCATTTTCTAGACAAATGTGGCCCTCTATAATCGCCACTCTTAGACGGGTTCACTCTTTCCAGTAGCGAGACGTCCATGGGTGTGTTGTTTGAACGTAGTAGCGAACACGACGTCTGTTTCCGACTTCTGACACCGTAGTCACATCTTCTACGAATATAGATGGTTAACCTTAGCTACGATCACGCACGAACATCGTTTGCGTAATTTTTTGTGTTCATGAAGTGGTAATGCAAATTATATGAACAAAAGATCATTTTTCACTCTGGATGAGGATACGAATTATATTCATAAGCATCATTCTATAAATTAGCTAATATGTCTACTTTTTATTCCTTCAAAGAAGAAGTTCTTAATGAAAAAATAAAGATTTGTGCTAGGTTATCGTTTTGATACCCTTAATATTTCAACCTTCCTGCTTGGCTTTCGTCAAAAACAGTTAATCCTTATATAAATTTACAGAAAAATGCGTTTTCATGTGATGATGCAGAAATCATCTCTTC